>VMDO01017777.1:0-43986 GCA_007922755.1 Pedetes capensis
AAGAGGAGAAGGAAGAAGAAGGAGAGGATGGGAAGGGGGAGGAGGAGGAGGAGGAGGAGAAGGAGGAGGAGATGGAGGAAGAAGAAGAAGAGGAGGAGGAGGAAGAGGAAGAAGTAGCTCAGTCCTTAGCCACCTTGGGAGGCTGGGGTGCTGTGCTAGGCATGGGGCAGCAGCAAGTGACCCCCTGGCTGGTGACATGGCGCAGCACCCAGTGACATCATTCCTAACCCTTCCTTACATGCAGGTTGGCACAGGGCTGGCCCCTCAGCGGCAGAGAGGCCCCAGTGCCCCCAAGCTCACCTCACAGAGCTGGAACCTGAGGTCCAGAGGTCAGGGTACAAGGTGGCAAAGCTTGGGGTGACCACTGGTGCCCATCACAGGGCCACGTGGTGTCACCTGTTGCTGAGCTGTGATTGCCCAGAGTGGGGCAAGAAGAAGACCAAGTCAAGGGGCTGGAACCTGACCTTGTCAGGAAGGGAGGTGATGGCTGAGGCAGCTGGGAAGGCCTGCCCGGTGCAGGCAACGTGGATCCTAGGGCAGCAGCAGTGGCTGAAGGCATCAGGACACCTGATCTGGAGAAGCGCAGGGCTGGGGAGGGTGGGCGGGGCTTGGCTGCAGGTGGAAGGTGGGGACGGTGGGCTCCAGGGCAGGACAGGAAGGACACACAGGGAACGAGAGGGGAGGCAAGGGCAGGGGACCGGGGAGAGAAGCAGCGCCCCCTGGAGGGATGCCACCCTCTGTCCCCTGCACCATGAGGTCAGGCCGCTGCCTTCTCCAGCCCTACCCGTGTGTGCCCTGACACATCAGCATCCCTGGCCACCATGGTCACTGACCCCTCCTATGGCCATGAGCCTGAGCCTCTGTGAGGCGAGTCTGACCTGGAGCTGCGATTCAGGGCCTGGAGTGCAGAAGGGGCCAGGCCCTGCTCCTCCCTTCCCAGCCTGGGCTGCCCTGAGTTCCCGGCCGTCTCCCCTCCTGGAGCCAGAGCCAGCTACCCACCAGGGCTCTGCCCTCCGACCCTTCCCAGTCAGGGCAAAGCCTTGCCCAGAAAACTCAGAACCTCCAGCCATGCCTGTCAGGAGAAGAGGCCCCCAAATCGTCATCTCGCCTGATGGCATTAGGGCAATGCTCCTCCCCCTAGAAGTTGGCAGAGGGGCTTCAGGGGTCAGGGCCCCAGATCCTACACCCCAACCAGAGAAGGTCACTTCTTCATATTGAGGTCTCCTCTGAAGAAATGCCTGCCCCTCCCTGGCGCAGTGGTGTACCCTTGTAATCCCAGTGCGTGGGAGGTAGAGGCAGGAGGAATGCAGGTTCAAGGCCAGCCTGGGCTACACCATGAGGCTCGTTTCCAAAAGCCAAAAACCAAAAACAAACACAAACTAAAACAAAATCAGGAACACAAAAAGCCAGGTGCTGTGGTGCACACCTGTAATCCCAGAGACTTGGGAGGCAAGGGCTGAAGGATGGCAGGTTCACGGCCAGAGGCAGCCTGAGTAACTCAGCGAGACCCTGTCTCAAGATACAGGATTTGAAAAGTGGGCTCTGGATGCAGCTCCATGGTAAAGTGGTTGCAAAGCACGTGTGAGGTTCTGGGTTCAGCCTCCTTTGTTGTTTTTGTTAGGTGCTGTTGAGTCGGTATCAGACTCATAGCGACCCTGAGTACAACAGGCAAAACACTTGTCAGTGTTTCTTTGCTGTTCATAGGGTTTTCAATGGCAGATCGATTTTTGGGAGGGGGTTGCCAGGTCCTTCTCCCAAGCCTATAGCTTCTGGTGTTCCCAGGTGGTCTCCCATCCAGGTACTAACCAGGCCCGACCCTGCTTAGCTTCTGAGATCTGATGGGATCGCATGCCACAGGGCTACAGCTGCAGGCTTCAACCTCCCTAGTAATGCCAAAATAAAATAAATAAATAAATAAGTAAAAACCAAAAATAAAACTCAATAGAAATGTCTTCCCCGCCGGGCGTGGTGGCACAAGCCTGTAATCCCAGTAGCTAGGGAGGCGGAGGCAGGAGGATCGCAAGTTCGAGACCAGAGGCACCCTGCATAACTTAGCGAGACCCTGTCTCAAAAAGTAAAAAAAATGGGCTCAGGGTGCAGCTCAGTGGTCCAGCACTTGCAGAGCATGCAGGCGTGAAGCCTTGGGTTCGACCCCCAGTACCACACACACACACACAAAAAAAAAAAAAAAAAGGAAAAGAAATGTCTTCCCCTGGTTACCAGCTAGCGGAGCCCCAGGGAGTGAAGGGGCGGCCCACTGCCCTGCAGTGAGGCACAGCCCAGCTGGACAGGCCTGGAATTCCGGGCTACTTCCTCCATGTGGCCTTCCTCTCCCAGCCTCCATGGCACGAGAGGGAAGCCCCCTGCAGCGGCTGTCCTGGCCCCCCTATCTGCCCCACTGCCACTGCCTCCGTCCAGATTGCAGCTCAAGGAAAGGCTGAATAGAGAGACGGAGGGGTAGAGGAGAGGCGAAGAGCGGGGGACAGCAGTCACCGCCATGACAAGAGAGGCACAGGCTTCCTGCAGCAGGAGCTCAGAGCCGAGCTGGTGGTCACTAGGGGTGGGTAGGACCAAGACGATGACATAGCACATCCCTGGTCCTCCCGGTCCTTGTCCCACCGAGCCCAAGAACGTGGCCTCTGAATCCTTCTCAACCAAGGACCTGCACAGCCAGCCAAACAGCACCTTCACGTCCCTTCCTTAGTTTGCGCCAGGTGAAGCAGCTGAAGCAGGCAGTATGCGTGTCTGCTGTCCCCATGGGATCGGTACCGCAACCATCCCGTTACACAGATGAGGTCACCAAGGCACAGGCCTTAGGTAACTGGCCGCAGGTGACCCAGAGCGCGAGGGGCAGAGCTGGGGCAACACACAGGCAGAGTCTCCTCCTCAGGCCGTCTCTATCAGAGGGAGCAGGTGCAGGGCGGGCGTCGGTCACACTTGGGCTCAATTTCCATACTCCCTCCTTCACGTAGCCCTTCCTTTGTGCGTCCGTCTCCCCGGCACTCCGCCTTGCTGTTGCCTTCGCAGCACTCAGGACGCCGATCTTACCTCATTTTGACATCGGATTTTGGGTCTCCATATTTCCCCGCCAGCCTCCTCTGGCTACAGCATGAACTCCAGGGCCAAGATCGATGCGTGCGCTGCAGGTGGTGCGCGGCCTCCCAGCAGTCTGTCTCCTTCTCTACGCAGGCCAGAGCTGGGCCACGCTCCGGGGTACCCCAGGCTCCATCGGCTCCATTGTAAAGCACGAGGAAGCCCAGGCGTTGCAGCCAGCTGCACGTCACAGCGCTGGAAGCAGCACAAAGTCCTTGGAGACATGCTCCTTTCCCATCCTGCCCCGGGGCAGCTGCAGCCCTCCTCCTCCGCTCCTCTCTGCAAAGACGGGGCCACGCTGAGGGCTGGAATCGGGACTGAGTCCCCCTCCTTCCTTCCTCCGTGTGCCCTAATTGTAACTTCTGATTCCCGGGGCCATTTGGAGCCCTCTTGCTGGGACAGCTGAAAATCCCTCACTTGGCCTCTTACTGCAAACCACCTCGCCGGGATTTATCACACATGTAGCTTCTTCCAGGAAGTCCTCCAGGTGACCCCCAGGTGGTTTGGGTGTCGCAATGGTGCTACTTCAGCAAGTATTCTGTGACACGTGCAGCTGTTCTATGGAGAGCCGCCTCCTTAGAGTGCAAACCCCGGGGAACAGTGCCCTGTGTTACATGTGTAACCCACCTATGTTTGGTAAAGAAAGGCTGTTGGGGCACCAACGGATCACGTCTCGAGCCTACTTGATGTTCATCTGTGCCCATCCCAGCAGAGACGGGACCAGGGCCACCATCTATACCTGTCCCATTCTCGTCCTACCAGACACAAAGCCTCAAGGTAGGTTAGGAGGGTCTCTCCTGGGAAAAGAATGTCGGGAGCCACCTTGTGCAACAAGTGAGGCCCGTGTGGATGGGATCCTCCGCCTGGCTTGACAAGGCAATCGCTGCGTCCACCCGGGACCCGCCGATGTGGAAGGTATTAGCATTCCAGCCACTTTCAGATTTGATTAGCACTGATAACCATCGCACAGGAACTGCTCTGCAGAGAGCTCAGCTCCCGAAGCCGCCTAATTCAATAGCCTGCAGCTGGAGCGCTATTTCTCCATCGCAGGTACTGTCACGGAGCGCGGGGGCGGGAGGATCCCCTGGTGCCCAGCACGGATGCTACTGTTACAGCGCGGCATGCAGGGCCTCGGGACCACCGGGAACAGGGTTCACAGGCCGGGTGGCCAGCAGGTTCTCAGCAGGCTGTGTGGGGAGGTGGGCTTCTCCCACGGGGACAGCCAGTGTCCACCGCTACTTTCTTTTTTCTTTTTCTGCACTGGGGGTTGAATCCAGGGCCTTGCGCCTGCGTGCTCTGCAGGTGCTGGACCGCTAAGCTGCACCCCTAGCCCATTTTTTTTGACTTTTTGAGACAGGGTCTCGCTACATTACACAGACTGCCTCTGGTCTCCAACTTGCGATCCTCCTGCCTCCGCCTCCCAAGCCGCTGGGATTACAGGAGTGCGCCACCACACCCTGCCACCGCTACTTTCTTGTTTTCCCTTTGGCAGGGGTCCCTGTCACCGTGTTTCCTCAATGAGCCCTCCCCAGGCCTCCCACAAAGCTGGCCAACCCACCCTCCTTGTTGGGGTCCACAGACACGGGTTGGGATTGCACCCCACTCTGCTTTCCCTGCCCCTCGTGGAGGGCCAGAGGGGAGGAGACTCAGCCAAGGTCGCACAGCTGTTAGAGCCAGGGCCCAACCCCAGTCTCCTGGAGATATAAGACCATCAGATGGACAGAGGGCTGCTGAGACAGGGCCACGTGTGTGGCTCGGTCCCCTCAGGCGGGCTCCTGTTGCCCTTCCAGGCTCGATTGGAAAAGTGGCTCCTTTGCAAAGGATGTCCTGACCCCCAGGCAGGTGGCCCCTTCCGCGCTGTGCCAGCTCCCTGATCGGCCCTGCCAGCCCAGCTCCAGGTCAGAAATGCCTCAACAGCTCCGTTTACTTCTCTTTGGGGAGGGAGTGGGGTTCAATTTAGGCCACCCATCCCATGGGCCACATTACCGTGTTCTGGGTTCCAGCACCACCATGGCTGGGGGTGGGGGGCGCAGCGGGAATAGGCCAGGTTGGTCAGGCTGCCCCAACGTGGATCAGAGTCAGGAGACCTCTTGGGGTACTGCTGTGGCCATGGCAGGGACTGACCATCCTACCAATCCCACCAGCTCTGCCCAGGCTCAGTTCCAAGCCCCAGCCCCCAAGACGTGGCATTCCCGGCCGGGAGTGTGTGTGCTGTGGCAGGGCGCTGGCGCGAAGAGCGAGGGCCGGGGAAAAGAGCCATCCTCTCCACTGCCGGCTGCCACTTGCAGACCCCAGCAGACTTTCCTCTGCCCTTGGTGTGGCCAAAGGGGGCCAGCACGCACTGGCCAGACCTAAATGTGGAGGGAAGCTTCAGCTTTTATCAAGCACCTGCTGTTTACTCAGCAGCCTGTGCTCAGGACCATTTAGACACTCACACAACATGGATGCGCTTATGAGACGGACGAAGAGCAGATACTGGAAATCAGTCCGCTGATTTCAAGGATTTCTGCTAAGTTCAAGGGTCCAAAATATCGGACTCAAAGTTCAGGAGAATGTCGAAGACATCCAGGCCAAAACACGACATAGTAATTTGCCTGTTTGTGTGACACTTCAGTTTCTTTCTAGAAAATCAAAGTAGGAGGGAAAAGTGTTCTTTCCTCTTTTCTTTTTTTTTTTTTTCATAAGCTGATGATAAACATCTGCTGAAGAAAAGCTAGTTTATAAACTGGGCGTTGTGGTGCATGCCTGTAATCCCAGCACTCAGGAGGGAGGCAGAGGCAGGAGGATTGCAAGTTCAAGGCTAGCCTGTGCTACATAGCAAGACCCTGTCACAAAACAAAACAAATGAAAAACACCAAAAACCAACCAAACCAAAACAACAAAAACAACAAGAAAAAAGAAACAGAAGAAAAGAGAAAAGCTGGTTTATACATACGATGAAAACACAGTCATGTGTGTTGGTGCATGCATATATATATATATATATATATATATATATATATATATATATATAATTTTGAGTGGATAAAATATACATAAAAGTAATCATGAAGCAATGTCAACATGCATGTTTGTATACACGATCTATATATGCCATATAAAATGACTACAGATATACAAGAAGCCATGTTCCCAGAGGCAAGGATTTGGGGTATTCTTGAAATGTATGAGTCTGATATCATAGCAGGAAGTGTATTGAATATAGGTTTTAGGGGCCGGGCACAGTGGCTCACGCCTGTAATCCCAGCGGCTCGGGAGGCAGAGGCAGGAGGATTGCAAGTTCAAGACCAGAGACAGTCTGCATAACTTTGCGAGGCCCTGTCTCAAAAAGTAAAAAAGTGGGCTGAGCTTGCAGCTCAGTGGTCCAGCACTTGCAGAGCATGCAGGCGCGAGGCCCTGGGTTCAACCCCCAGTACTACAAAAAAGAAAAAAAAAAAGAAGAAAAAAAAAAGAAAAAAGAAAACAGGTTTTAGGAAAGAATACCCTAAAAACCCAGGGGCTTATGAGACCCTGAGCTCTACCTCGCAGCCCTCACGGATGGCCATGGCATGGGACCTCTTGCCCTTGTGACCTCCGTGCAGGGTCTGGGAGGTGAGGAGTGTCTGTTGAGTAGCAAGAGCAGGTATGGGGCCCGTGGAGGCAGAGGCTGCTAGGGCCGTTCTGTGAGTCGCTGACTGGTGGATTGGAGCAGGAATCGACCTTTCTCTCAGTCCTGGGGGCTGGAGGCCCAAGATCGAGGTGTTCCCAGCATTGGTCTCCCTGACGCCAGCCTTCTCTGCTTGTAGATGGCGTCTCCTCCCTGTATTTTCCTGTGGGCTCCCTCTGTGTAGGTCTGTGTCCTGCTCTCTCAAAAAGTACAAGTCCCAAAGCTGGGGGTATGGCTTAGTGGTTAGACACTTGCAAAAGCATGTGTGAGGCCCTGGGCTCAACTCCCCAGTACCACAAAACAAATGACAACGAAACAAAGCCCCAAACACGAGTCCTATTGGATCAGGACCTAGACACGACCTCCTTTTACCCCAGTTACCCCTTTAAAGGTGCTATCTCCGAATAGAGCCCCACTTGGAGATGCCAAGGTTAGTGCTTCAGCATACGAATGGGAGGGGCACAGAGTGGCCCCCGCAGCCTTGGAGGACGCAGCCTGGATTCCAGTCCGCCGGTCTGGTGTACCGTCCCGGGCAGCTCTGTCCTCTGAGTGAAGCCATGCAGTAGCCATCTTGACCCATACTGCCTCTCCCATGGGGCCATGTGTGAAGGCAGAGGAGACGTGGGATGTGGGTGTCGGCATTGGTCAGGCTCTGTGTTCGTGGGAGCCCAAATCATCCATGGGCTGGGACGGCCGGATGCGTGGTGGAGGCCAGGACGGCAGTAGGTTGCCTGAGCGGAGGAAGCGCACAGGTGAGCCAGGCCAGGTCAGGTCAACAGGTGGGCAGGCTCGCAGAGGGCCCCGGGGGAGCATGAAGGGGTCGCAAGAGGAAATCAGGCAGGGTGGAGATGGAGCCCAGGGAATGGCCTGCCGGGGTAGGCTTTGGTGAGAAGGGATATGGGCAGGTCACAAAGGCGGTCACCCCAGGAAGGGGTGGCAGGAGCACCCTGCCTCAGGGTGCCCTGAAGCAGGTAATAAGGGGTTGAAACCACCTCTTCTCCATGTGCCACACCATGCGGGGTGTAGGACTTCACTGATCTGGAAAAAGGGGGCCGTCTCTAAAGCCCAGGAAGCTTCTAGAAGGTTCTGAAGGGCCAGCGGAGGCCTTGATGGTGGGATGGAGGAATGCAAGGTCATTCCAGGTGGGGGAAGCGGAGCACAGGCTCCCACTCCTCCAAGGCCCTGTGGTCCACCCAACCTTGGCCTTCATCTCCAGTGGGCACAGTTCCACCGCTCTGGCTACGTCAGGAATTACCTCTCCTCTGGGCCAAAGACAAAAAAGAATGCAGACTTGTTTCCAGGATTATTGAATTACACACAGCGTATTCTTCCTGAGCGCGTCCTGCCTTAGTGGGGTTTAGAGCTGCGCTCAGGCCAGCTGGGCTCCGGTTACCTCTAATGAGGATAATGATCAGGAGGCTTAGTGATAATTCTGCATTGACTCTGTGCTGCGGGGCCACGTTGTCCTGGACAAACAGGAAGATCAACAGAAGGCTCCCTTTACCCCTAGCCACCGCCGCTCACCTTGGGCTGCTCTCGGGGCCAAGGCCGCCTGCCTGTCCTCTGTAACAGCAGAGAATGCTCTCAGGATGGGATTAGACACCAGCTTACACCCCTGTGGGGCGGATTGAAAGTTGGAGCAAGAAATAAAAACCCCAACCAAGAAACTGCAGCTAATTCCATCTTGTCAGCAGTGCATATTAAAGACTATTCCCTGGCCAGCCGGCAATGTCTCCGCCACAATAGCACTACTGTTGAGTCCTAATTTAATTTTCAGAAAGGTAAGCGAAGCCCCCAGTGCTGGCTGGAGAGGCGGGCTGGAAGCTTTTCATCCCCCGCGGGCAGTGAGGAGTTTTCCTGAGGCCTGGCTGGGAAGATCCACCGCCTCAGCGAGAGGAGATGTCCCAACTAGACTAGAAACTGCTTAAGCATCTACCCTACGCCCTGCTTTTCTCACAATCTGCAAGTCTCCCAATAGCTCAGGAGTAGATGCAATTATCTTCACTTCCTGGAAGAGGAAACTGAAGCTCAGAGAGGCTGTGCGATTTTGCTGAGTGTGCCCAGCACATAAGAGGCAGAGCTGGGAGAGAATCAAACTCAGGGTTTTCTGGCTTCATTGCCTTTCTGAATATGAGCCTGGCTCCTATTCTCTGTTGCTATCCAATAACTGGGGGCCTGGGGCCTGGGACGTCCCCCGTTGGGCTCTGTCTCCCACAGCAGTTTTCTGCAGCAGCTGGTATTACTTCTCAGAAGTCAAGTAGAGCTAATGTCATTGCTCCATTTTGCAGAACGGTTCCCCCTCCAGAGGCCAGCGGCTGACCGCCCCTCGCCCCCAGCCCCAGGACTTCCTTTCTGAGCACTTGCTGAGCACATCCCCTTCCGTGGTGTTACTCACAGCTTGTCCAAAGACTGACTAGTGTCTCATGCCCACTTTAGAGATTGGCAGTGGTGAGGCAAGGGCCTGGCCCCGGGCCCCTGAGCTGATGCCCATGCCTCTGGGAACACCTCCCCCCTTCTGACATCAGCAGACTCCTGCTGGGATGCTGTCTTTCAGGAGGGACCGGACAGAGTGCTAGGTCGGGGGCGGAGGCATATGATGTCTCAGCCCTTAACAAGCGGTGGATAGTCAGGCCAGCCTTCCTAGGTGGACCAAGGTCACCTGTGGTTGATGGATTGTAGATTGTTGGCCTGTGTTGCCTGCTCCAGGTGTCGTCCAACCTGCCCTGGCATCGAGCAGGTCAGCTAGCCAGAGGCCCACCTGGGCTTAGATGCCAGCTCAGCCCCAAGCTCACCGGGTGCCTGGGACATTATTCTTACTCACTTTGCTTTGCAGTATTGTCGTTGTTGTTGTTAGGTGCCGTGGAGTCGGTATCCAACTCATAGCGACCCTCATAGGGTTTTCAATGGCTGACTGTTTCGGGATTGCCTTGGGAGTGGATTGCCAGGTCCTTCTCCCATTTTTGTGGTGCTGGGAATTGAACTCGGGACCTCAGAGACTGCAGCACAGTGCTCTACCAACTGAGCTAAATCCTAGCCGCTTAGCAGTATTAGAAGGCTGAATCCAGGGCCTCACACAGGTTTAGCAAGTGCTCTACCACTGAGCTGCAACCCCAGGCCCCATTTTTTACTTTTTATTTTGAGACAGAGTCTTAACTAAATTGCACAGGCTGCCTCTGGGCTTGAATTTATAATCCTTCTGCCTCAGCCTCTCTAGTCACTGGGATTCTAGACAGACCATGGTACCTGGTTCCTCTCCCTTTTTGAACCTCAGTTCTCTCTCTCCCCCTCTCCCTCCCTTCCCCCCTCTCTCTCCCTCTCCCTCTCTCTCTCTCTCCTTCCCTCTCTGTTCCTCTCCCTCCCTACTTCTCTCTCTCTCCCTCTCTCTCTCCTTCCCTCTCTCTCCCTCTCCCTCCCTCTCTCTCTCCTTCCCTCTCTCTTCCTCTCCCTCCCTCCTTCTCTCTCTCTGTCTCTCCTTCTCCCTCCCTCTCTCTCCGCCCCACCCCTCTCTCTTCTTCCCCTTTCTCTCCACCTGACAGAGTGTTGGGAGCTATGTTGGTACCCTTCCATATCTTACTCTCCTGACCAGGACATGGGCTTTTGAAAACATGGCTCACACGATTTGATCTTTACAATTCAGAATTTCCCCATCCATTAAGGGAAGGGCTGGGATTTAGCTCAGTTGGTAGACCGCTGCTTTGAAGTCTCTGAGGTTCCGAGTTCGATTCCCAGCACCGCAAAATGGGAGAAGGACGTGGCAACCCACTCCCAAGGCAATCCGGAAAATAATCCGCCATTGAAAACCCTATGAGGGTCGCTATGAGTTGGACATGACTCAATGGCACCTAACAACAACAACATTAAGGGAAAACCAAGCTCCCCATCTTTTCAGATGAGGAAGCTGAGGCCCAGGGAAGAGACCCCCCTCCCCCTCCCCGACCCGCTGGAGTGAGCACTCAAAGATTCTAATGCATGGATCGGATATGAGACCCCATTTTGTCAGGGTAGAGGTGCAGCGTATGTACACGTGTGTGTGATTGTGTGTGCATGCACATGTGCATCTCTGGAGAGGTTCATGACCGCACTGTGCATACATACGTGTTCCTATGCACATATGTTCACGCAGGTGTGTGGCTATGCTTACTCACGTGCACACTTCATGTATTTGGGCTCGTGTGTGCCCACCTGTGGATAAGTGTGGATCTATAGGCAGAAGTGTTCATGGGTATGTGTGCGTGGGGGCACCCACACCTGTGTGCAAAATCATGCCAGCCTGAGTTCTCATCTCTCCCTCCTCCAGCCCCACCCCACACGTGTATTCCCCTCCAGCCTGAGCTCCTAGGGAGCCCCCAGCTCTCTGCTCTCTGCTGCCTTCATGGGCACCATTGTTGTTTAGAGCCCTGATTTTGGAGCCGGACTGCCTGGGTTCAAATCCCGATACTTATCTGTCTTCCGAGCTCTCAATTCACTCTTCTGTACGATGGGCTTCCTAGCACCTGCGGTGTGAGGTTTGAACATATTGACATTTATGAAGTATTTGGAGCAGCTTATGGCAGATTTCGAGTGCTACTCGAGTGGCTTCTGAATAATTGAATGGATTTCCCTCCCCAGGACGTTTTCTCAATTTCAGGTGTGGATGGATTGGTGCCACTTCTATCTTTCCCACCATCGAGGAACAAATTTCCTTATTCTGCCGTTGTCCAGCCCCATAGGCTGTGAGATCTACCGTCTTTGACTACTTCACCCTGAGTGTGATGGGCCTGGGATGTGAGAGCACTCGGGTGTTCTCTGCTGGCCTTGCCAGGCTCAGCTTGATATGACTGGCAGGGTTGTTGTTGTTGTTAAGTGCCATCGAGTCGGTGTCCAACTCATAGCGACACTATGTCCATCGGGTGAAACATTATGGTCAGTGCCTCTCTGCTGTTCATAGGGTTTTCAATGGTGGCTTGTTTATTGGGAGTGGGTTGCCAAGTCTGTCTCCCAAGTCTACAGCAGCTGGTGTTCCCAGGCGGTCTCCCATCTAAGTATTAACCAGGTCCGACCCTGCTTAGCTTCCAACATCTGACGGGATGGTGCGCTACAGTGGTACGGCTATAGGCTAATGCAGAGTACCCTGGGTAAATCTCTCTAGAGGGCAACGGAAAGAATGGCGGAGCTAGCTGAGTCTCAGCTCAGCAACTGTCAGCTGTGGCTTTCCAGTGAAATGACTCTTCCTCAGGACACAGCTGGTTTTGGTTTACATTGTAAACGTGTTGGTGCCTCCCATCCGTAGGCACCCACGTGCTTATATCCCCGCAGCTGCACCCTGAGGAACAGAAGGCTGGAGAAGCCACCCTTGCTGCTCACACAGTGGGCCCAGCTGCCCGTGTAGGGCCCACAAGACTTGTTCCCAAGACTTGTCCCAAATCAGGCAGTCCTGACGCTCTGGTGGGAAGAGGCAAGAGAGAGCTCCCCGCAGGTCCCGGGGAAGGACATAGGATGGGCAGGCAGGCTCCATCCAGTGTAGTGACAAGGTGGTCTCTGGGTTCAGAGCATGTGCGGCTTTCCCTGGAGGATGTAAGGCCACCTCACACGGTGGCCTGAGGCAGCACTATGTTGGTGCTGTAGGCTTGGGAGACGGACCCGGCAACCTACTCCCAATAAACAATCCCCCATTGAAAACCCTGTGAATAGCAGAGAAGCACTAACAATAGTTTAGCCTGTTGTACATAGGGCCACTATGAGTCGGACACCAACTCAGTGTTGGCACCAGTGCATACAGGCCCCTGAGAACCCATTGGTGACATTTGAGGAATTTCACAGGCAGACTGTTAACAGAGCCATCGTTAAAAATTAAATTATGTAAACTTGCAATTAAATAAAGTCTATGGGGAGCAATCTAGAAGAAGGGCAACCAGAGTGCTCCTTGGAAGCTAGGGTGGCTAGACTACTCTTATGTATTTTGGACATGTAGTGCAGAGGGACCAATCCCTGGAGAAGGACATCATGTTTGGGAGAGTGGCAGGTCAACAAAAAAAAGGAAACCTCTCCACTAGATGGATTGACACGGTGTCTGCAACAATGGGCTTAAACATAAATAAGATCGTGTGTCTGGCACAGAATGGGGAAGTGTTTTGATCTGCTGTACATAGGGTTGCTATGAGTCAAACCCGACTCGACAGCACCTAACAACAACATGGGGGACAAAGGCAGCAGTGAAAACAGTTTCTTCTGTGTTGTGCCACAGTGTGGACATGCACCTTCATCTGTTTGTCCAAAAGTCACACAAGGTAACCGCCCAGTGTGAACTTTAATGCCAACTGTGGGCTCCGGATGAAAACCACATGTGAGTGTGGATTCATCGATTGCAACAACTGTGCCCCTCTCGTACGAGGAGTCCACAGACGGGGCAGTTGTGCATGTGAGGGGTGGGGAGCAGGGGTATGTTTGTCCCTGAACTTTCTGCCCCATTTTACAGTGAACCTGACATTGTTCTTTATCAATAAAAAACAAAGGAAGTAAATACTCGAAATTCATTTTTGTTGTTGTTAGGTGCTGTCGAGTCGAGTCTGACTCATAGCGACCCTATGTACAGCAGATCGAAACACTTGCCGATTCTGTGCCTGGCAAACAATCTTATTTATGTTTAAGCCCATTGTTGCAGACACTGTGTCAATCCATCTGGTGGAGGGTTTTCCTCTTTTGCGTTGACCTGCCACTCTTCCAAACATGATGTACTTCTCCAGGGATTGTTCTCTCCTGACTACATGTCCGAAATATATAAGACGCAGTCTGGCCATTTTTGCTTCCAAGGAGCACTCTGGTTGTACTTCTTCTAGGACAGATCTGTTGGTTCTTTTGGCAGTCCATGGTATATTCAACAGACGTCTCCAGCACCACAATTCAAAAGCATCAATTCTTTTTTCATTATTCCTTAGTTATTTTACTCTCACCTAGGCTCTTGAGGCTGTGTGCACTGCTGGTATCCATAGGGCGTATATCCTATGTAAAGAGAGGCTCCCGTGTGTCTCTCTCCAACTCTGCCTTCAGGTGGTACCACACTGATAGCTTGAAATCAGTTGTGGGGGGAATGTTACACCACAGAGATTGACAAAGGCTGCAAATCAGGACATACCTTGTGCTGACTGTCTAGACTTCAGAAGTTGATGTGGAATAAACTTAAAGTGTGTCATGGTTAGAACAGCCCCAGATCAAATGCATGCTCTCCCAGTATTTGTTGTTGTTGTTAGGTGCTGTCGAGTCGGTATCCGACTCATAGCAACCCTCACAGGGTTTTCAATGGCTGACTGTTTCCAGATTGCCTTGGGAGTGGATTGCCAGGCCCTTCTCCCATTTTTTGCGGTGCTGGGAGTTGAACTTGGGACCTCAGAGACTGCAGCGCAGCACTCTACCAACTGAGCTAAATCCCAGCCCCTCTCAATGTTTAGAAATGACTATTATCTAAGTCACGTGCAGCTGTAGCCCTGTGGCATCCGATCCTGTCAGATCTTGGAAGCTAAGCGGGGTCGGGCCTGGTTAGTACTTGGATGGGAGACTTCCTGGGAACACCAGGTGCTGTAGGCTTGGGAGAAGGACCCAGCAACCCACTCCCAAAAATCAATCTGCTATTGAAAACCCTATGAACAGCAGAGAAGCACTGACAATAGTTTCGCCTGATGTACATAGGGTCACTATGAGTTGGATACTGACTCGACGGCACCTAACAACAACATTATCTAAGTGAGCAAAGAATTTGTTTCTATCAGTAATGCACTAGTGAAGTCTTCACTGTTTCCCCTTTGTCCTACACACTAACAGAGACAAGAACAACCAACGACGTTCCTGGGGGAAGTGGGCTCATTCTTGCATTACAGCCACAGGTTGGCTGCGGATATGAGACTTCAACAAAGATGAATGGAGAGCCAGGCGTGGGGGTGCACAGCTGTGGTGCCATCTCACAGGGAGGCAAAGGCAGGATCAGAGCCAGTGACTCTGATTTGTTGTAAGTTAGGCACCTGGAATGATGCCTGGCATGTAGTTGTTGTTGTTGTTGTTGTTAGGTGCCGTCGAGTCGGTATCCGACTCATAGCGACCCTCATAGGGTTTTCAATGGCTGACTGTTTCAGGATTGCCTTGGGAGTGGATTGCCAGGCCCTTCTCCCATTTTTGCGGAGCCGGGAGTTGAACTTGGGGCCTCAGAGACTGCAGCACAGCGCTCTACCCACTGAGCTATGGCATGTAGTAGTTTCTCAATAAATATCTGGTGACTATTTAACGAATGAATATCTGGCAAATATTTAACACATAAGGAAGGGAAGGATTGGGTCATAAAGAGGTGGGCAGTGTGCAGTTTCCTGCGACATCCCCCTCCCACAATTCTTATAGTCGTGTATTACATCATTGTAATCTATGCATAACAAATAAGGGACATGATGAGTGTCAAAACCCAAATAAGCCCCTAATTAAAACCAAAGCACGTGATAGGAAGGCTTAGAAAAATGTTTCAAGGTAGGCTGCGGATACTGACTGCCTATGGCAACTGCCGTGGGCAATTTCTATAAGCACGCTTATGTTTCCACTTATTTAATCCTTCCCACAATGCTCTGTGGCATCCGATCCCGTCAGATCTCGGAAGCTAAGCAGGGTCGGGCCTGGTTAGTACCTGGATGGGAGACGGCCTGGGAACACCAGAAGCTGTAGGCTTGAGAGAAGGACCTGGCAACCCCCTCCCAAAAATCAATCTGCCATTGAAAACCCTATGAACAGCAGAGAAGCACTGACAATAGTGTTTCCCCTGTTGTACAGAGGGTCGCTATGAGTCGGATACCGACTCGACGGCACCTAACAACAACAACAACAACAATGCTCTAGTGGTATCGGCTCTACCACCATCCCCCTTCTCTAATGAGGCAGTGTGGGGATGGTGAGTGTAAATGCCATTCCCAAATCACACAAGTAGAGCTGGGTGCTACGAGACCAGTGTTCCTCAAACGTTAACGTGCAATCTGGGAACAAAACAGACATGCTGCCCACCCTCATGGGACTTACAACTGAGTGCAGAGCTTTCCGGACTCAAATGTGCACCTCGGGTCTGGTTAAAATGCACATTCTGACCCAGCAGGTCTGGGATGAGAGTCTGTATTTCTTACAGGTTCCCAGAGGGTGCTGTCGACCATGCTCTGCACCTGCCGTAGCAAAGTGCCGTTCCGCCTCACGAGAAGGGCTTCTTGGAGACCCACACACAGGCGCCCGGCCGGAAGAGAGCGGCCCACGTGAGCAGAGGAGAATCAGGTCATAGCAGAAGCTCCCCGTCTCCTACAAGAAGCAGCCATGTCTCTTACACAGCTTTGGGGTTCGACCGCTCACCCCAGTGTAGCTGATTCTCTGGCCTGGGCTGGCCACCCCCTGGCATCTCTCCTGTGGGTCCCAGAGCCTCTGACCCTGAAGACTCTGGTTCCCATCCACGACGCAGCCACTTCCTGTTACCAGCCCTTGCTGCTTTGGTGTGAGATCCCTCGGCTGTCATAGAGCTCACCATCCCCTGCCAGAGCCCCTCGCCTTCCTGGACCTCTCTGGCTCTTCAAGGCTGCCGTTGGATGTCTCCATTGAAGACAGAGGTCCGCCCGCCCCATCCGTCCCCTGGCCTCCATGACCTCCACGCACGGAGCTCTTGCTTGGGGGGTGAAAGGAAGTGAGCTGAGTCCATCTGCCGCAGCCTTGCTGTGCGATCCTCGTGTGCCTCAGTTTCTACATCTGTCAAGGGGTGAGTTGGCCCTTCTAGCTGCAACCTCCTGTCCTATCAGGGGGACCCTGGGATAGGAGTCTCAGACTTGTGCTCAGTCTCTGTCCTGACAAGCACTGATGTCAATCTCCAGGCCCCTCCATGGCCCAGCCATGCACCTCGATGTGGCCACAGGGCCAGTACCCGTCCTGAGCGCCACACTCCTGGAGAAGAAGGAGGTCTGCCCGCCCCATCCGTCCCCTGGCCTCCATGACCTCCACGCACGGAGCTCCTGCTTGGGGTGTGAAAGGAAGTGAGCTGAGTCCACATGCCCCTGCCTTGCTGTGCGATCCTCATGTGCCTCAGTTTCTACATCTGTCAAGGGGTGAGTTGGCCTTTCCAGCTGCAACCTTCCAGCTGTCCTATCAGGGAGACCCTGGGATGGGAGTCTCAGACTTGCGCTCAGCCTCTGTCCTGACAAGCACTGACGTCAATCTTCCAACTCTTCCATGGTCTAGCCATGCACCTCTATGTGGCCACAGGGCCAGTACCAGTCCTGAGGGCCACACTCACAGGGGCAGAGAAGATGCCTCTTATGAGGAGATCCCAGGGCTGGAGAGCTGGCTCTGGCTTCTGGTTAGAGAACGTGCCTTTCACCAAAGGTCTGGTCTCCCTCCCCCCCGCCCCCTCCCACACCGCTCCTCACACATGACTGGGGCAGCGGGCACAGGCTGGGCAGAAGCCAAGTAGAAAAGGCATCTGGCACAAGGTCAGTTTAATACAAGTTTGCAAAATGGATGAATTAACGAATGGACTCGGGTTCGGGCAGCTTTATGGAAGCAAAGTCCATGAGTTCTTGCTCTGGAGAGTGGACGGCGATGAGCTGTGTTCCCTGCGGCATCACTGAGGTCCAGCACATAGGAATTGCTTAAGAAACGTTTTCTGAGTTTATGAGTGAAGGGAGCGGCAGGGGTAGGGAGAAAGAATATCTCCTTGTGGAAAGGAAGGAGCTGGCCATAGGGTTTTCAATAGCAGATTGATTTTTGGGAGTGGGTTGCTGGGTCCTTCTCCCAAGCCTACAGTACCTGGTGTTCCCAGGAGGTCTCCCATCCAAGTACTAACCAGACTCACAGACCTAACGGAAAGTTAGAATTTAGCAACGACTTATGTATGGAGAACGAGTTTTGGCCAGCCATTGAGTTCAAAGTGAGCCTGCGGTGAGGTGTCTGCCAAGGGAGCTAACGCCCACTCAGGGTGCATGCGTAGCTGTGTAACGTTTAAAATGAAAGGGGTGACTTCCTCTCATTCAACTCTGTGTTTTCCATACTTTGAGAATTGTCCTCCCTTCTGAGCCCCTCCATTTAAGGGAAGCTCTGGCAGGCAGGGGCTGGGATTTAGCTCAGTGGGTAGAGCGCTACGCTGCAGTCTCTGAGGCCCCGAGTTCAATTCCCAGCACGGCAAAAATGGGAGAAGGGCCTGGCAATCCACTCCCAAGGGGATCCCGAAGCACTCAGCCATTGAAAATCCTATGAGGGTCGCTATGAGTTGGATACCGACTTGATGGCACCTAACAACAACCTCACAACTGGCAGGCAGGGGGAGAAGGACATGGCAACCCACTCCCAAGGCAACCCCGAAACAATCTGCCATGGAAAACCCTATGAGGGTCACTATGAGTCGGACATGACCGATGGCACCTAACAACAACTGGCAGGCGGGAACCGTCTAAAGGAGAGGGAGCTGGGGACTTGAGATAGAACCCTGAGGCCCATTGAAGGGCTCTCTGGGGCTGATCAACTTCAAGAAGAGAAAACTCACAGCACCCCAAAGTCATAGCTTGACATAGTCAATGAGCAGTGCTTGGTTTGGACACGGTTTGTGGCTCAGAGACCCGTGTTGAGATCTGAGTGCCATCGTGGAGTGCTGGCAGGTGGGGCTTTTCAATGACGATTAGGCCACCAGGCAGGTGCCGGCCTTTCTCAAGGCGGGGAGCGGGTGCATGGTCACAGTGGATGAGTGACTGAGAGGGACTTGCTGTAAAGCAAGGCCTCCTCTGGTGTTCTGCCTCTTTCCTGTGGGTCGGGTTGACCATCACACCCTGGCCTCATTATGGTGTGGCCCAGCCCCGGCAGAAGCTGAGCAGAGGCCACTGCTCTTGGAGTTCTCAGCCTCCAGAACCGTGAGCTGAATCAACCCTTTCCCTTTAGAAGGCGCCCAGGCTCGGGTATTTTGTCACTGCAGCAGAAAGCAGGCCAAGCCAACAGTCCTAGGAGGGAGGCACTGAGCTTTCCCTGTGTCACCAAGGTTGTGAAAATGCTACAGAGTCATTTTTAGAGGTACTCGGGGAAGTACTTTCTCGAAGCCACTTTATCTGAGAGTGAGAGAAGTCTGCTCAGGGGCCTCTGAGCCACAGGAGGGCAAAGGAACCTCCCGTGGAAGGAACCTCCATGGAAGGAACCACTCCGGGGGCATTTGGCGATTTGGCAGAGCAGTAGACTACCAGCTCAGGTCTCAGAAGACTGAGGCTAGACAGCTGGCTGTGCACAACAATAATGACAAGCGTCCATGGAATAGAGAGAACGGCACCACCAACAGGACCAAGAGATTAATCAGATCAAAAGCCCTTTATCAAAAAAGCTAATTAAGGCAGAAAGAAAAGGCAAATAACAAAAGGAAAAATGAAACCAGGGAAAATGCCTATTACTCCAACAGAAACTGAATCATAATTGAAAAAGTTAAGAAAACTAAAACCAATGCATTTTTATTTTTATTTTATTTTATTTTAATTTTTTTGCGGTAAGAGGTTGAACCCAGGCCCTCGTGCTTGCGTGCTTTGCAAGTGCTGGACCACTGAGCTGCACCTCCAGCCCATTTTTTTTTTTTTTTACTTTTATGAGACACGGCCTTACCAAATTATGCAGACTGCCTCTGGTCTTGAACTTGGGATCCTCCTTCCTCCACCTCCCGAGCAGCTGGGATTACAGGCATGTGCTACTGCACCTGGCACCAATGCATTTTTAAATTGAGGAAAAATGGGAAAGTTTTTTGAATGACAAAAAAAGACCAAACAACAAGCTGGGGAGGTAGCTCAGTGAGAGAAGCACTTGCCTGGCATGTGTGAGGCCGTGGGTTCACTCTCCAGCACTGAAAAAAAGAAAAAAAGAAGAAGGAAAGAAAGAATGAAAGAAAGAAAGAAAAAAAAAAAAAAAAAAAAAAAAAAAAAAAAAAAAAAAAAAAAAAAAAAAAAAAAAAAAAAAAAAAAAAAAAGAGAGAGAGAGGTGGGGGGGCAAAAATTTTCCAAAGAACAAATCATTGATCTTGAATAGACCAATTTCATTTTAAAGAAATTGAAATGGTAGCCTACATCCTCTCATCACAAAAGATTCTGGGCCCAGAGGGTTTTATGGGCGAGTTCTACCAAACTCCCAAGATACAGAATGGTCTTACATAAATCATTCCAGAAAGAGAAAAAGAAGAAAAGATAGCATTCTATCAGACTCATGTCATCTTCATTTCTAACATAGGTAAAGTTAGTAAAAGATAATAAAATTACTGATTCACAGAAAAACATCAAATTAAGAAATTAATGGAATTAATAAGAAATTTAGTAAGGTTGCATTAATCAATCGGTGCATTGCTATGACAACGAAACTGGCCAAAGCAACCTTATTGGAGGAAATATTTATTGGGGTTTTAGAGTTAGAGGATTGTAGTGTCTGTGGCACAAACCCTCAGGTCTTGGTGATGGGGAAGGAAAGAGCAGAGAGAGCCACAGGGTGGGGTAAAAACCTGTGAAGGTACACCCACAGGGAACCACGTCCACAAAGCCAGAATCGCACCTCCCATAGTCCCATAGCTTCCGCAAACAGCGCCACCATCTGGGGATCAAACGCTCAACATGAGCTTTGGAGGACATTTTAGATTTAAACCATGACAGCTCCCAAACACAAAACCAACTTTAAAAAATTAATAGATTTCCCTACATGCACAATACACAGAAAAGGCAAATTATAAACGATACCCTTCACAAGAGCTATGAGATCATGACGTGCTTAGCAAGTAAACTAAAACGGAAGGATGTGAGGTCTATTAAAATTTTTTCTTCTATCAAATGCTTCTAAAGAGACGTCAAATTGGGGCCGGGCGCAGTGGCGCATGCCTGTAATCCCAGCGGCTCAGGAGGTGGAGGCGGGAGGATCGCAAGTTCACCACAGGCAGTCTGCATAACTTAGCGAGACCCTGTCTCAAAAAGTAAAAAAAAAAAAAGGGCTGAGGTGCAGCTCAGTGGTCCAGCACTTGCAGAGCATGCAGGCGCGAGGCCCTGGGTTCAACCCCCAGTACCGCAAAAGAAAAAAAAAAAAGAGAGAGAGATGTCAAATTACTCCAAATTCATCTGTACACTCAACTCCACCCCAATCTGAAGCTTAGATGACCTTTTAAAGAAATCAACAAACATACTGTAAAATACATTTTGAAAAATAAAGGTCTGTGAAAATCAAAATCAATGGACCAAAAGAGGGGTGCCTCATGCTATCAGACGTTTTTGTACTACAAAACCACAAGCCAGGTGGGTGCTGGGGTGATATGCAGCTGGGCTACATAGTGAGATCCTGAGTCAAAAAACCAAAACCCCCAAACAAACAAAAAAGAACATGACCAGTAATTCACAAAGACTGACAAGCTTATGAAGAGATGCTCTTACTAGAAACTAGATATTTTCACATTAAAGCAGCCATATGAAACCACTTTACAGCTATTTGATTAGCAAGAATTAGAAAGTGGGGGTGGGAGAAGCAAATACTAGTAGGGATGTGGGGATATAGGATCTTTCATGCTTGAATACTCATGAAATATCTTCCTGAAGTGCACCTAACTCAGTAAAATTAATTATATGTATCTCCTATGACCTGCGGGGCTGGGATTTAGAGTTGGTAGAGCGCTGCGCTGCAGTCTCTGAGGTCGAAACTTCGATTCCCAGCACCGCAAAAATGGGAGAAGGACTTGGCAATACACTTCTGAAGCAATCCTGACACAGTCAGCCATTGAAAACCCTATGAAGGTCGCTATGAGTCGGATAACAACTTGACGGCACCTAACAACAACAATAACAACCTATGACCTGCAACCCACCTCTCTAGTATTTGTTGTTGTTAGGCGCTTTTGAATAGCAACCCTATGCACAGCAGAATGAAACACTACCCAACACCGTGCCACACCCGGCACTATGTCTGTCAGTACTTCTCTGCTATTCATAGGGTTTCCAATGGCTGGTTGCTTCAGCAGTGGGCTGCTGGGTCCTTCTCCAAAGCCTAAGCATCTAGTATTCTCAGTGGTCTCCCCTCCAAGGAGCTTGACCCTGTTTAGCTTCTGAGATCAGATGGGATTGGACACCGAGGTGGCATGCTCATCCAGAAGGGGATAGTTATAAGGATGTCCATCACGTCACTGATTAGGTCTAGGGGCATTGGAAGCAAGTTACGTGTCCATCACAGGGGGAATAGTCATGTAAACTGTGCTGAACATACTCACTATAGGATACTATGAACCTTAGAGAGAGTAACATGTGATGTGGACAGAGAATAAATCCATAGGAGCGGATGAAAAAATTGGAACCAGTGTGATCTCCATAGCACTCATACTTACATGCAGCAAAATTATGTGCACATAAAAATCTTGAGGGCTGGGATTTAGCTCAGTGGGGAGAGCACTGCGCTGCAGTCTCTGAGGTCCCGAGTTCAATTCCCAGCACCGCAAAAATGGGAGAAGGACCTGGCAATCCACTCCCAAGGCAATCCCGAAACAGTCAGCCATTGAAAACCCTATGAGGGTCGCTATGAGTCAGATACCGACTCGACGGCACCTAACAACAACAAACAACAAAAATCTTGAAGTAGCTAGGTGCCGTGGCACATCTGTTATCCCAGTGACTTGGGAGGCTGAGGCAGGAGAACTGCAAGTTTGAGGCCCAGAGGCAGCCTGCAAAACTTAGTGAGACCCTGTATCAAGATAAAAAATTAAAAAGGGGCTGAGGGAGTGACTCAGTAGTAGAGCACTTGTTTAGCATGCACAAGGCCCTGGGTTCAACCCTAGGCCTGCAAAAAAAACCCCCAAAAGCAACAAAAACCTTTAAAGCAATAAAGCTGGTTTCACAATAATGACAGGAATGGGAGTTGGGAGTGGAGAAAAAGGGATTACATAGATCAGGAAACTGGCATGGACCAATGAGGACTTTAAGCCATAACTGAAGAATGTGGTTAACTCCACCCTCCCACGTGAGGTCCCCAAAGGGTTAAAAGCTGGGCTTACAAATCTACGAGGTACATGTCCTTAGACAGCATGATTGCCCTCCTCTGGGATCTGTACCTCTGGGCTGCCATAAGGCTCAGTGGCAATATCTGTAGCCTAGCACATAGTAGGTGCTTTTTCAGTAAATACAATAAACACTCTTCAAAGGAAATGGGAGGTGGAGTGCCATGGTGGCCAAGCATGTGGATTTGGGAGTCAAACAACCAGAGTTTGCATCTCATCTTTGTTATTTGGGAAGGAACCCTTGTGCCTCACTTTAATTATTGATTATATGGGAATGACAAAAAAAAAAAATCCTATAAAACCCCCACAAAACAAAACAATACTGCAGGCATTTGCTGAGCTAATACACCTCTCCTGCAGCATCATGGGGATCGGTGTCAGGACCCCTGAGGGTACCCAAACCCCAGGATGCTCCAGTCTGTTATATGGAATGGTACCGTATTAGCATAAAGCCTAAGCTTTTGTGTGTGTGTGTGGTACGGGGGATTGAACCCAGGGCCTCACGCTTGCATGCTCTGCAAGTGCTGGACCACTGAGCTGCACCCCCAGCTCATTTTTTTTTTTTACTTTTTTTTTTTGAGACAGGGTCTCGCTAAATTACGCAGACTGCCTGTGGTCTCGAACTTGCGATCCTTCTGCCTCCACCTCCCAAGCCGCTGGGATTACAGGCATGTGCCACCATACCCGGCTTCCTAGGCTTATCTTTTTATCTATCTTAAATCATCTCTAGATGACTTATAGTGCCTAGTACAAAGTTAAAGCCGTATAGTAGTTATTATATAGTTGTGTATAGTTATTATATAGTTGTATCTATTGTATAGTTATTGTACATAGTATATAGTTGTATATAGTTATTATATAGTTGTATATAGTTGTTGTTATATATTGTTTAGACAAAGAAATCTGTACACGTTCAGTACAGATACAATTTTTTTCCCCAAATATTTTTGATCTGGTTGAACCCAAGGACTATATATGCAAAATGCTTGAGACAGAGCTGGCCCAGTCCCAATCCTCAATATATCCTCTTAACGTTTATTATTATTCAATCCACTTAAGGGAAAGACTGACACCGGAAGAGGTGGCATCCGCCTGTAATCCCATTACTCTGGAAGCTGAGGCAGGAGGATCTCAAGTTTGAGGACAGCCTGGGCTATCTAGCAAAATCTTGTCTGAAAACATAAACAAGGAAACAAATGAATGAATAAATAAATAAATAATCAAATATGTCATAAATATTAAAGAAAGCCTGGGACCTCCTGGAGTTTCTTCCCAAATCGGGAAGTCCACAGTTTCGCAAGTGTGTGAGGTGTTTGTGACATGCGCGGTGCACCGGACCGTGCGACTCAGCGGTGCAGTGAACGACTCAGTAATTTTCTCTCCTCCATCATTCTAGAAAGTGAGTGAGAGAGTTAGCGCTTCTGCAAGAGGGCTCGGCTGTGCGGCCGGAGGCAAGGAGATGGGGCAGAATGGGGCAGGGTAGGAGGTGCCACCCTGGCCCTGACTGTGTCAGGTGTGAGCACCTGACACCTGAGCCAGCCACGCCCGCTCTTGGCCTGCCCTGCCCCCTTCCACTGGGCGGGGCAGAGCCTCTGGGGTCTCCCCCACGGGCCCCAAGAAAGGCCTCATCCCCATGGCCAGGGGCATCGAGCGTGTCTCATTGTCATATGGGAATGATTTGGGACTCCAGGCTGCAGGGTTCCTGGGGCAGGAGCAGGCTAAGATTTCCATAAACACAAAGCGCTGAGCCATTTATGGGTTTTACTGGAGATTTTACTGGCGTTTGGTCGTGTTGGCATTGTGCGTGCCTTCGCATGTAAATTAGATTACTGGCCGTAGATTCAATTTAGCGGTAGAAACGTAAAGGGATTCGGATTGGGCGGAGGATGAAACAATGCGCTGGCTGTTCTTGGGTCGACAAAAGGTGAAATCACAGGTCCCGCGAGCCGCAGGGAGCCGCTGACCTGGAGGATGGGAAGAAGCTTGGGTGACGTCTCCTGCACTGCTTGAAGTCAGATGTGCCCTGTCCCAAGGGCCACCTGAGTTTTGGGTTCCTTGGGTCAAAACCTAGGTCTGCAGACCACCTGGAAATCCGGGGCTTGGGTCCCAGCTCAGGAATTTTAAGATGGCAGCTGCAGAGAATTCAGCTAAATGTGGGTCCTATGCACTGCCGCCTGCCGTTGTAGCCCTGTGGAATCCGATCCCGTCAGATCTCAGAAGCTAAGCAGGGTAAGGCCTGGTTAGTACTTGGATGGGAGACCGCTGGGAACACCAGGTGCTGTAGGCTTGGGAGAAGGACCTGGCAACCCACTCCCAAAAATCAATCTGCCATTGAAAACCCTATGAACAGCAGAGAAGCACTCACAATGGTGTTTCCCCTGTTGTACAGAGGGTCGCTATGAGTCGGATACCGATTCGACGTCACCTCACAACAACAATGCACTGCCAAGTCACAAGCCTGCAAAGCTCTCCGAGGCATCCAACCAGTGGCAGGTGGTGATCTGCAGCAGGGCAATGCTCTCTCGTGCCTCTTATCTCCTTTGGGGTAGACTGAGTCATTCCAGATCCAAAATTCAAAAGAAATGAGATAGTTTTAACTCTTTCCAGGTTAAAGAAAAAATAATGCGAGGGTGCAACCCCCCACAGACCTTCTCTTCGAGACCTACCTATCCTTGAGGCAAAACGGCCCAAATCTCTTTGAATGTGCTATGTCTCGCTGGCCAGCACCCAGGGTCAGGTCGTGCCATGGGGACTTAGGACTGTAGTCTCCTCGGTACAAGGAAGTGAGTCCAAACCTCCAAGGAGATGATAACTCATTCAAGGTCACCAGGAAAACCTGCAGGAGATGTATAGCCTGATGAATCCCGTTTCCACGGAGACCCTGAATGGTGTTCCACAATTCAAAGTACAGACAGATACTGAAGATAATTGTTGTTTGTTGTTGTTAGGTGCTGTCGAGTCGGTATCCGACTCATAGCAACCCTCTGTACAACAGGGGAAACACTATTGTCAGTGCTTCTCTGCTGTTCATAGGGTTTTTAATGGCAGATTGATTTTCCCAGGCGGTCTCCCATCCAGGTACTAACCAGACCTGACCCTGCTTAGCTTCTGAAATCTAACGGGATCGGATGCCACAGGGCTACCGCTGCAGGCACTGAAGATAATACAGGTGAGTAAATAGAGTAAGGGGCTGGGATTTAGCTCAGTTGGTAGAGTGCTGCGCTGCAGTCTCTGAGGTCCCCAGTTCAATTCCCAGCACCGCAAAAATGGGAGAAGGACCTGGCAATCCACTCCTAAGGAAATCCCGAAACAGTCTGCCATTGAAAACCCTATGAGGGTCGCTATGAGTCGGATACCGACTCGACGGCACCTAACAACAACAAATAGAGTAAGTTGAGAATAATGTGTATGGCATAATTCTATTTGAGGAAAAAAAATTTATGTAACATTTAAATTTTTCAGTACCTATAGCAATAAAAGATAAGCCCTAAATATTAAGCATGATTATTTCTGGGTGGTGGGACTGTGTGCTTTTTATTTTTTCACATAGCTATACATTATCTCGCCTGCAGCCGTAGCCCTGTGGCATCCGATCTTGTCAGATCTCAGAAGCTAAGCAGGGTGGGGCCTGGTTAGTGCTTGGATGAAAGACTGCCTGCAAACACCAGGTGCTGTAGGCTTGGGAGCAGGGTCCGGCAACCCACTCCCAAAAATCAATCTGCCATTGAAAACCCTATGAGTAGCAGAGAAGCAGTAACAATACTGTTTCGCCTGTTATACATAGGGTCGCTATGAGTCAGATACTGACTCGACGGCACCTAACAACAACAACATACGTTATCTTGTCTACAGCAGTACCACCTGTCTTAGATACTAAGCAGAGTCAGACCCAGTTAGTGTTTGGATAGGAGACCACTTGGGAATATCAGATGCTGTAGGCATGGGAGAAGGACCTGGCAGCCTACTCCCCAAACAATCAGCCTTCAAAAACCCTATGAATAGCAAAGAAGCACTGTCAGACATAATGCCGGGCATGGCACAGTGTTGGGTAGTGTTTCATTCTGTGGTCATAGGATCGCTATGCATCAGACCTGACTCCACAGCACCCAATAACAACAACAACATACATTATCTTAATTTTACACCACATGCACGTGTTTACTTTTGAAAGGAGTGAAAATGATCAGTGTTTGCTTATTTTATTTGAGAAGTCGAACACCGAGGAATTTGTTCCTCACCGCTTCAACCTTTGGCTATTCTGTTCTCCTGACTTGGTTTGGGAGAGGACAGGGGTGGGAATTACATAGCTGGATCTCTTTTATGAGGTCCCCCCACCCACACATCAGCTTGCCTCGGTGGCCCCTGGCACTTGCAGGGCACCTGCCGTCACAGACACGCAGGCCAGCCTTGCAAATCTCAGGGGCCGGCCATGCTCGCGCCACTGGCCCCTGGCACTGTGCTCTGGGGCAGGGGAGCTGCAGGGCCCCCCACCGGGCCCTCCACCTGTAAGAGATTAGCTGGGACCACCAGAAGCCTGCAGCCCTAATCGCAGGGATTTGGTTTCTGGTTTCTTTCTCCGCGTTCCTCCAGGTGTTTCTAGTGATTAGCCAGGGCCGAGGCAGCTGGTCACTGTGCCACCATTGTGTCCCCAGCTCTGTTTCCTCAACATGTGGCCTTTGGGAATGACCCCAAATAAAAACAGCGAGCGTAGACAGCCAAGTGACGGGACCCTGTACAGACGGGATGGCGAGGACACGGAGCGCAGTCAGAGGGGCTTATAGCGCCACCTCACACCCCAGCACCGGGACGGGGACCTTCCTAGTGAGGTGACACCTCGGTGACGCCTGGCTCGCGGCTGCTTTTGTTGGCGGGTTGGGTTTGCTTTCCTGCGGGGAGGCCTCTGCTAAATCCCCCTGATTGCCACCGACGGTGGATGAGATGGTCTGCTGCACAGGCAGCTGGCTACCAATGGAGCAGATAAGGCCAAGCCTTCCGCAGAGTGGTGGGTGTCTCCGGCCGCCTCTTCCTCAGGTCGCGTTTCCCTGCTTTTCTCATAAGCCTGCCCTCCCCGCTGCCCCCACTCGAAGGCAGGCCATTTCTGAGTGATGGAAAAGATCAGAAAAACCGCAACCAGGAAAGGGGAGGCAGGGAGGCCCAGCCTGGGTCCTTTGTGCCCTGGGATTCAGACTTCTTCCAACCCCATGGTCAGAAGAGCATTTGGAAATCAGAGAATGAAGGGAAGAAAGAGAAAAACAAAATGCAGGTACAGGAGAAACACTAGACACGGGCCACTGGCTCCCAATCCATCCTCCGTCCCCTTCCTGCCAGAGCTGGATGGAAACATGGGAAACCCAGGGCTTCTGGAGTCCCCAGACCGTGTCTCCAGGGACGGGGAGTCCTGTGAGATGAGAAATGCTCAGAGTGCCATGAGGGATCTTTCTCACAGGGTGGATAGCTTCCAGCAGATTCTCAAAGGCCCATAGCAGTCCACCGGGGCTCATAACCCTAGTTCATCCCTACCTTATATGTGGGAAACTGAGGCATGAGGTATGGGGGTGATGACCGTCTCGAAAATCCCATGGTGGTTTAGCAGCAGAACCAGCACCACATAACCAGAAGTCAGGCTAGGACATAAACAGGGGTTGGCACCAAGTCAGACGCCATGCCCTGCTCAATAAAACCAAAAATACCAGGCATGGTGGTGCATACCTGTCATCCTGGCCCTGGGGGGCTGAGGCAGGAGGATCTCGATTTAGAGGCCAGCCTGGGCTACATAGTGAGTTCCAGGCCAGCCTGGGATCCTAGTGAGACCCTGTCTCAACAATTCTCATAACAGCCCTATAAAGTAGTTTAATAATATTATCCCCATTTTACGGATGAGAAAACTGAGACAGAGCAATGAATGTGATCCAGAAGCCTCAGAGCCAGGCAGTCTAGCTGCAGAAACTGTTTCAGCCATATCCTGGGCATCTGGGTGAGTGAGGCAGAGATGACGTGAAGTCTCTGTGTGCTTTGGAGATTCTGGTCATGCTGCTGATTTGAGAACATTTTTTCCACTCTGAGCCTCGGTTTCCTCATCTGGCAAAAGAATGCTGCCAATGCAATGGATCAATACAACGGAGAAAGCTCTTCTCCCAGCACGAGCACGTGGGAGGTCCTTACAAACAGACCCTTAAGCTGAATTCAAATGAAAGTGAAGTAGTGGCAATATTGCCACAGCTAGAGCTGTGCCCAGAACAAGTTCGAGTTAGGCACTGAGAAGGACAGATAGGTGACTGGGGAGGTTAAAGGTATGGGTTGTTCTCTCACCCTAGGGAATGAGGTCTTCTCAGGCTGCTGCAAGGAAGCTGTAGAATTGGGTCCTGTCTCTGCAAAGGCACCTAACCAGGGTGCCTGGTTTGTGAAGTCCCGCCAAGGGCTGAGGCTGCCTCTTTGATTCTTCTGGAGCCGCCAGTCAAGCAGGAGTCTCGCTCTGCATCTCAGTGGCGATTCCTCGGATGGAGCCGCATCTGAGCTCCAACAGCCAGAGCCCATTTCAGTGGGAGAGATCCTTCCCTTAGCCAGCCTCCCTCTTGCCAACCCACAGACACCCTGTCCTTCAAGACACATGAGAACAGCCCATAACAAGCTAGGGAAGAGCTAGACATTGGGCCCCTGCACAGAGACCTGACTCTGTAGGCGCAGGGGATGGCCAACCCACAGACACCCTGTCCTTCAAGACACATGAGAACAGCCCATAACAAGCTAGGGAAGAGCTAGACATTGGGCCCCCACACACAGACCTGACTCTAGGCACAGGGGATGGCAGGCAGGTCAAAGCTTTTACCCTGGGTGCTTGATTCTGCTTAGAGCAGTTGGGGTAGGTCCAGCCTGACCCCTCCAAACTCCTAAGGCCTAATAACTGTCCCAATCACCGGTGTTCAAGCCCTTTCAGCCTCACCCCAATCAACATCCTGCCCTATAGGACCATGAGTTGGATTTATTTTTCTTTCTGCAGTACTGGGGGCGTTGAACCCAGGGCCTCACACGTGCTAGGCAAGTGCTCGATCACACAGACCCCCCCCTTTTTTTTTATCTTGAGACAGGGTCTCGCTAAGTTACGCAGGCTGCCTCTGGCCTCAAACTCGCGATCCTCCTGCCCCAGCCTCCTAAATCACTGGGATTACAGGCGAGTGCCACCATACTTGGCTTTGAAATTGCTCTTGAGGGTCCTGGTTGATAGACCAGAGTTTGCATCTGCAGACTGGGGCCCTTCCTCTGCGTTCCTGCAGATCCACATCCAAACCTTCTTCGAGGCCCTTGCACAGGTCCTTTGCTTGAAAGCTATCTTCGACTCCTTTGTGTCCTTGGCTCTTTGTGCATCTCTGGTGACAGTGACTGTTTCTGTGTATTGGTCACTTATCGATCTCCACCTTTGCTCATCCCCCCAGCCCTGGCACTCCTCCCGAGTCGCACAATGATTCATAAACTCGCAGGAGTTCAGAGGCCTCTCAATGCACCCAGGCAGGGCCCTGCTCAGTGTGTGGCCATGACCACACCACCTGCGCTGCCCTGCCTCCATCTGTGAGCTTCCAGGAGCAGAGAGCAGGCTGCTCCATGCCCTGCTATAGACGCAATGTCTGCGCCCTCCAGATTCACATGGTGAACCCAAGCTGTCTGCAATGATATTAGCAGATGGGACCTTTGGGGAGGCGATTAGGTCATGGAGTGGAGCCCTCAGAAATAGGATTAGTGCCTTTATTAGACAGACTTCAGAGGGCTGAGACCTTCTGAAGGCTCTAGAGGAGGAGGCTTCCTGCTTCTTTCATCTCTGGCTTCTCAGCAATCCCTGGTGTTTACTGTCTTGTGGCTGTCATCGCTCCAAACTCCACCTGTCCTCACATGGCCGTCTTCTCCCCTGTGTATCTGTCTCTGTGTCTCTCTCCTTCCTTAGGAGACCACTAGTCTCCTTGCTTAGGAGTCCACCCTATCTCAGGATGACCTTATTTTGACTAATTGTACCTGCAACAGTCTTATTCCCAGATAACATCACATTTTGAGGCACTAGGGTCAAAACGGGCTGGATTTAGCTCAGTTGGTAGAGCATCGCTCTGCATTCTCTGAGGACTTGAGTTCAATTCCCAGCACCACCAAAATGGGAGAAGGACATGGCAATCTGCTTCCCGGGCAATCCCGAAACAATCAGCCATTGAAAACCCTATGAGGGTCGCTATGAGTCAGACACGACTCGACAGCACCTAACAACAACAGGGTGAAAACATCAGCACATCATGTGGGAAGATACAATTCAACCTATAAATAGACATGTTATTTACAGCAAGTATTGGGTCACATTCATATCCAAATAGCAATATAACAAAATCAGGAAAAAATAATCAGCAAGAAACATGAATAAACAATTCACACCCGAGGGAACATAACCAAGTATGTACAGATTTATTTACGTTTACCTCATTTAAAGAGAGCCAAATTAAAATAACTTTGATACACCGTTTTATTCCTAATATAGTAGCAATTTTTAAAAACTCTTATCCATTGGCAGTGTGGTTGGAATAAAGCTAGCAAGCCTGTTTATTTGTTGGTATCTTTTAAAATTACTGTAATGCTGTTCAAACCAATAAGTTACACTGTAGCAAAACAAGAGCTTCAAATCCATGAAAAATTAGGTTCCGCTTCCAGTGCAGGTACAACTGTGTTAAAATGTAGAGGGTTTGGATTTAAATCTTTAAACCTATTTGTTGTTGTTGTTGTTGTTGTTGTTGTTGTTGTTGTTGTTGTCAGGTGCCATCAAGTCAGGTCCAACTCATAGTGACATAGGGTTTTCAATGGCAGATTGTTTGGGGATTGTTTTGGGAATAGGTTGCGGGTTCTTCTCCCATTTTTGCAGTGCTGGAGATGGAATGCAGGGCCTCAAAGAATGCAGAGCAGTGCTCTCCCAGCTGAGATAAACCCCAGCCCAATCATATGTGTAGATAGACACAATATTTTCAATTTTTTTCAATTTTTGTGTATTATAAAATAGCTAATGATAAAAAAAAAAACCCCACAAAACATTAAAAGCCAAACCCCAACCCAGTCTTTCACTGGGTTTGAGTTCAGGTTTGGCCTCAGAAAAGAAATTTTTTTTAATGCTTGAACTGGAATGGGTTCAGGATTCAGGTTTGCTATCTACACATATCTACACATGTTTACAGATAGGATTTCAACTCAAACCTGAACCACACCCAAGCCCTCTAAATTTTAACATATTGAACCCGCACCCAAATCTGAACTCATTTTTTTTGTGTGTGGATTTGAAGGCCTGAGCAAAACTATAAAAGCCTAGAAATAAATGGAGATACATACAAGCTGCGGTGTAGCTCAGCGGTAGAGCGCTTGCCTGGCGTGCAGGAGGCCCAGGACCACAAAGCAAAAATAAAACAGAGAGAAAGAGATGCACCAAAGCATCCATCACAGCATCCTCCATAAAAGAGAAATCTTGGGAACTACTCAGTGCGCCAAACTGGAGAACCACTTTACGAAATTATGGTGCATCCACCAAATGGCCAAAGCAACAATGAAAATAAGGAAATGATAACAGGAACGGCATGGATTTGATATGATGCAGTGGGAGGGTGGCCGTATACAAGATGGCACGTCCACTGTTGTTACCCCTGGGGAAGGAGAAAAAATGAGCAAAACAGCGTCTTGTTACAGGACGGTGAAATCAGGGTGATTTTTCAATATCATTTCACTTTTTCCCCCAGTACTTGAGGGTTGACCCCAGGGCCTTGCACATGCTAAGCAAATGCTCTACCACCGAGCTGCACCCCTAGCCTATTTTTTAGTTTTTATTTGGAGGCAGGGTCTCACTAAGTAGTACAGGATGCCTCTGGCTTCAAACTTGGAATTCTCCTGCCTCAACTGCCCAAGGAGCTGGGATTACAGTTTTGTGCCACCGCGCCCGGCTTATTTTCACTTTCAAATTGCTTGAAATGTACAGGATCTTTATCTGTGTTCCATTTAAGTCAGACTTGAGACCTGGCCCTGGGTGCAGGCGATTTATTTGGGACGCAATCTCAGGAAGGAGGCGTGAGGGGCGGGGAGTCATCCTCATGGGAGGAGCCACCGTCCGGAGCTCTATGGTAGTTGCCCCATGGGCGCAGGGGCTCCATTCCACTGACAACCCTAGAAGGCAAAGGACCCTTCCTGGCATCAGCCACGTGAAAGATTTGAGACTGGGCTTCATCCCCTGGCCCTGTTCTCATTGGGGGAGGGCCACTGCCAGGGGCAAAAACTCAGCCCGCACCTCCACCTTCATGTCTCTGAGGAGACCCTCTGGGACCGGAGCCCAGGTGAGTCCCACATGGCCGAGATCAGAGTTCACGTGCAGCGCCCACCAGAGGCGTCCGAGCCAAGAAGAGCAAGGTAACAGCTGCGGTAGAAATAGCAGCCCCGAGAGGCGCTAATCACAGGAGAGCCAAACTCAGTAAAACTCAGTAAAAACTGTTGTTGTTAGGTGCCCTGGAGTCGAGTCCGACTCATAGCAACCCTCATAGGGTTTTCAATGGCTGATTGTTTCGGGATTGCCTGGGGAGTGGGTTGCCACGTCCTTCTCCCATTTTGCGGTCTTGGGAATCAAACCCTGGGATCTCAGAGACTGCAGAGCGGTGCTCTACCAGCTGAGCTAAATCCCAGCCCTCAGTAAAAACAGTAGCTCCCAAATCCGCAGGGCTCGCTCTTCCACCCCCTGGCTGCTGCTTTGCTGTCACTGGAGGTCCATCCTTGCCACGACCCTAAGAGGTGGGTCCGATTACTGTCTCTACTTCACAGATGGGACATCGGAGGGAGGCTCAGAGAGCTTCAGGTCCTGGCCTCGGTTCATCCAGCAGGAAGTGGAAAGTGGGGCATGTGGACCCAGGGACTTGACTCTACTCCACACGACCCTTGCAATGATCTCCAGGTCACTATGGGAAGGTGGTGTGGGCTCAGCCGGGGTCCGTCACGAGCTGAGTCCCAACCAGGTCTGGACGGGGAGGTGGGTCCATTCCGGTCTGTGCGTTGCCCTGGGAGAGGCAGGGGACACTCCCGTGACCATTGCTCACCGCCCTGACCTGGAAAGCAGGGTAATTGGGGTGAATCCAAGGCTTCCGGGAAGATCGGAGCGTCCAGTGACCAGCATGACTCACGGAAGGCACTCCCAGCCTGGCCAGGCGCCCTGCTGCACACAGGGAAAGACGCTGGCCCGGTCTCAGGGCGGAGGCTGGCTGCCCCGGCCCTGACTTCAGACCCAGCTCTGGAGCTGGCGGCTGCTCCCACAGGGGGAGAAGCGAACAGGCGCGACGGCGCGACCAGTGCGCAGTGAGCTGGCTGCCCCTCCCAGGTTTTGGTGTATTTTGGTCATCGCCTTTCCCACCACGTGGTCCCCGCCCTCCTCCTGGCCCTCAGCCAGGCAGGTGTCTCTCTCTTCAGAGGCGAGAAGACTCAGGCTCAGGGAGATGCAGCGAAGAACCAGACACAAACAAGAGCCTGGCCTCCGATCGGAAGCCCACCCTTGTCTAGAACCTTTTCAGTGTGGCCACAGAGTAAATCAGAGAGAGTGGAACCAAAGCCTTGAAAATCGAAAGCTAAATGGGACGGATGAAGCTAAGCGCGGCGCATCCGGTGGGCGCTGTCAGCCTGCAGAGCGGGGCGCATCAAGGGAGCACAGGGCGGTGAGACTTGAGATCAGCGGTGGAACGTCCCCTAAGAATGAGGACTAAAGAAAAATGCACCCTGTTCTCAGCAGTCATGTCGTTCAGTAATAATTCTGGCCCTGCTATTCGGAAATACCATGCACGTGTATGTATACATTGTTTCCATTGTGGACTTCATTTATTTGTTTGCTTATTTCTTGTAGTGCTGGGGATCCAGCCCAGGTCCTTGCACAAGCTGGGCAGGCGCTTTACCACTGAGCTACGTTCTCAGCCTCCATGCATGTGTTTTGGGGGATACAGTGAAGATGCAATTCTTTCCCAAATACTCAGTGGTCAGTTCTTGGGGAATGGTGGACAGCTCTGGGGGTCTGTTCCAAGGCCCTGAAGTGATAGTAAGATCCATGTCTGAGCTTACTGAACGGCAGCATGATGTGACTGGCGTTTGCGGTGGCCCAGACAGGAACCCGTGGAAGACATCAGTTGACTTAAAATTCCCCTGTGCCCCTTCCTGCCTGAGCTCCTCAAGAGAGAAGGGCATAAGTGCAGAGAGAAGGGCAGAAACAAAGGCAGGGAGGGGTGAAAAGCGGCCTGGGGAGGCAGGGCAGGGTCTTACAGTTAGTGGCAGTGTTGGGATGCCTGGGGTCGGGGACGGGCCTGACTTCAGGGAAGCCACCTGTGTGGTCAGCTTAGCATCTGCCCCCTGGCTGCAGCTTTTGGGCAGTTTGGGGCTCTCTGGCCATCCTCGCCAACTCCCTGCCTTTCAGGCGATGCTGCCTTATTAATGAGATCATACTACTGGGAGTGAGGAGGAACAAGGGTGACTCTGTGCCCCAGTTGGGGCTGGACATCAGGCTGGACTTAATTCAGGGAGCTGTGTGTTGTTGTTGTTGTTAGGTGCTGTCAAGTCGGTATCCGACTCATCGCGACCCTCATAGGGTTTTCAATGGCTGACTGTTTTGGGATTGCCTTGGGAGTGGATTGCCAGGCCCTTCTCCCAGTTTTGCAGTGCTGGGGATTGAACTCGGGACCTCAGAGACTGCAGAGCAGTGCTCTACCAACTGAGATAAATCCCAGCCTGCTGGGAGCTGTGTAGCCAGCTAATTCTCCTACAATTTCCTCCATGTGTGCCTATCAACTCCCTGATTGACAAAATCTGTGTGCCCTAAGCCTGGCCTTGAGTCTATGTGGGCCTCAGGAGGGGCACAAAGCCCTCTGAGTGCTCTGCAAGGAGCCCCTGTCCTGGTTTCTTAATTGGGAACTTGAATGAGGGGGCATTTGATGGTATTCACACCTGTAGACTCTGAGGCTGGCCACCTTGGGTTCAAATCCTAGATTTGCCTCTTACAAGCTGTGAATGTTGGGTTGGCATGACCTTTCTGAATTTTCTTCCCTCATCTGCAAAGTGTTGATGATGATGATGATGATGATGATGATGATGATGATGATGATGATACACTTCATAAGGTGGGGCTGGGATTCAGCTCAGTTGGTAGAGTGCCGCTCTGCAGTCCCTGTGGTCCCAAGTTCAATTCCCAGCACCGAAAAAACAGGAGAAGGACCTGGCAACCCACTCCCAAGGCAATCCTGAAACAATCTGCCATTGAAAACCCTATGAGGGTCGCTATGAGTCGGACATGACTCGATGGCATCTAACAACAACAATAATCATAAGGTAGTTAAGAGGAAATGGGTTGCTATCAGCAAAATGCTGAGAACAGTTCAGCACTTAGGAAATACTCTATATGTTTATTTGTAGTTATTTTTACTATTTTGTAGGCTAAGGAAAGTGCAGATGAAATGGAAGAGACATATCTGAGAAAACATTTGGGAGGGCCATGAGGACTGCTGGATCTCAGGGTTATAACTACTGTGCGGGGAGTAAGGGGTGCACCCGGAGATAGGACGCGTGAACCGGACTCTTCAGAGCAACAACTTGCCCAAGGGCAAACCTCTGACTGTAGCCCATTGGCCCACACAGGTGCTCAGGGGAATAAAGCGCAGGAAACACTCCCAGCAGGATAATACAGCAGGAAAACGAGCAAATGAAAACACGGATGGTGCTTACAATGGAATATGTAATTTTAAAAGGTAACCAGAGATTGTTGTTGTTTAGGTGCCGTTGAATCAGTCATCTGACTCATGGCAATCCTGTGTATAATAGGCGAAACACTATTGTCAGTGTTTCTCTGCTGTTCATAGGGTTTTCAATGCCGGACTGATTTTTGGGAGTGGGTTGTCAGGTCCTTCTCCCAAGCCTATAGCACCTGGTGTTCCCAGGCGGTCTCCCATCCAAGTACTAACCAGGTCTTACCCTGCTTAGCTTCTGAGATCTGATGGGATGGGATGCCACAGGGCTACGGCTACGGCTGTAGGCAACCAGAGATAGTAAGTTTAAAAAATACAGCATACAGCGTGATACTCTTTGAACACATTTAATGTAAATGAAATAAAGATGTTTTACAGGAATTTGTTAAGACACAATAATACTACGTGAAGTGGAAAGCAAGGTAATAAACGAACACACAATTGGGGATGGGGGGTAGGAAGGACCACGTTCAGTGGCAGGTACGGTTAAGGTCTGAGCTATATGCTGGGCGGCAATGGCACGTGCTTGTCATATTATTAAAAAAACTGATTGAAGAATCAAATAAAAATGTAAAGAGGCAGGGAAGTGGGGAAGCTGGCCGTTGCCCCTGAACTTGGGCTCTGCAAGCAGAGAGGCACAGTGGCTGGAGTAGGGAGGCCCCAGGGGGAGCTGCCAGGAGGCAGTGGGAAGAGGCAGGGGGTGCAGGGGCTTCCTCACAGGTGCAAGGAGGCTGAGGGTCCGCTAGCTAAGGCCACCAGTCCCTAACCCCCGACCCCAACCATGCTGGTGATGGGCAAGGTCTGGCGAAGCAGCCATGTGAGGGAATGAGGTGAGGTGCCCAGGCCCCTTGCTGGCTGTGCAGAGCAGCCACGCAGCTGACCTGTGCCCAGACTCCTGCCCGCCAGAACTGTGAGATGGTGAGTTTCTGTTAAATCGCACAGTTTATGGTGATCTGTTATACGCGCTCCTCACCCCCTTTCCTCCACTCGCTTCTTTTTGTAAAAAACCATATCCTGCCGGGCATAGTGGCGCAAGCCTGTAATCCCAGCGGCTCGGGAGGCGAAGGCAGGAGGATGGCAGGTTCGAGACCAGAGGCAGTCTGTGTAATTTAGCAAGACCCTGTCTCAAAAACTAAAAAAACAAAAAACAAAAAACAAAAAAGGGCTTGGGGCGCAGCTCAGTGGTCCAGCACTTGCAAGGCATGCAGACGTGAAGCCGTGGGTTCAACACCCAGTACCGCAAAACAAACAAACAACAACAACAACAAAAAACCATATCCTGGGTACCGTCCTGTTACTGCAGACGCCTCTGCAGAAACAAACTCAGGGTGGTTTTCCTCTGGGTTCTCTGGGCGTCTGGCTCTGGAGCCTGGCCAACCTGAACTTTCTTCTTAGAGGAGCTTCAGAGGCCTTTTCCTCCCCCAGGGCGGTTTTGCCCCATTCATGTCCTCGGGTGATGGTGCAAACTCAAAACTTCCAGTCCAAGCAGAAAGCTGCCAGGGACAGAAATCACCCAAGATGCGCTATTGCTGGACCCTCCTGGTTCCCTGGGAGCCCCGTGTTTTCGCGAATGATGTTGGCCCCCAGCACGGTCTTCTGTCCTGTCTGTGCCTGTCTCTGACCTGTGCTGGCTATAAGCTCTGTGAGGACAGGGGCACATCTTGGAATCTTTCTGCCACCTGGCGCCAGGCGCACGGTGACCTCAGATGCGTTGGCTGAATTAAGGGGAGATGGTCAGCCAGGACCAAGGGCTATGGAAGCCACGTCCCAAATTCCATCAACCTTTATTCCAGGCTGCTTTGCATCTGAGTTCCATGTAGGAAGGAGGACAGCTTTTAGAGACGAATAGGGCTGATTTGATTCCCAGCCTGAAACTTCCTGGCTGAACATTCTTGGGTAAATTCCTGCCCCTGTCCTGGCCCATCTGTAAAATGGGCTTCCAGACAGTTGCTTTATATGAAATTCCTGGCCCATAGTAGGCCTTCGGTGCCTGTTAATTTTTTTTCCCTCTTATTTCAGTTCTTTGATCTTGCTTCATTTTTTTTCTTCTTAAAATAAAAATAAATGGGTTTTTGGCCTGCTGAAGCAAGACCCTTCTAGAAGAATTCATATTAGAACCACAATAACGAGGTTTGGCGTTGGCCTTGGCCATGCTTGAGAGTGTGTTCGGGCTGTGGAAATTCACTCTGACAATCATTTATGACCAGTCTCTGGCCTGCGCAGAGACCCGGCTGTGACAGCATAGGAGCAGTGGGAAGGGTTTGAGAGTCTGTCCCAGGGCAGGCAAGCTGCCTTTTTACTGCAACACTTCTAAATGCCAGGCATCCATCTGAGCAACAGTCCTGTGGCTCTGGGATACACCGGCCCAGACAGTCAGAAAATTGGGTTGAGGCTGTAACCTCCACTGCCAGTGGAGGGACGGGAGGTGAGGCTGAGAGGCGGGCGAGCTGGGAAGTGGAGTCAGGAAAGAGGTTCCGCAGTGCCCTGGACTCACAGAGGGCCTCAGGAAAATTCAGGGAGCTGTTGTTGTTAGGTGCCATCCAGTCATGTCTGACTCATAGTGACCCTTATAGGGTTTTCAATGGCTGATTGTTTCGGGATTGCCTTGGGAGTGGATTGCCACATCCTTCTCCCATGTTTGCAGTGCTGGGATTCGAACTTGGGACCTCAGAGACTGCAGAGCAGTGCTCTACCAACTGAGCTAAATCCTAGCCCCATGCAGGGAGAAGTGAAGCCTATTTTCACAGGTTAAAGGACCTGGAGGGACCTGTTGAGTTTTGAGCCTCTTGGAGGCAGAAGTCGGGTCTCACTTATCTTCTTCCCTAGCATGTTATCAGGCACAGCAGATCCCCAGGGCTACTGAGTGAAGGGACCCTCAGAGGAGGGAGGAGACGGTCTCTTTCTCTTATGGATGAGGAAAGGCAGACCAGGTAGCCAAGGTAAGAGTGGGTCTTAGAACACCCACGGCGGGGAACAGACAGAAGAGGGGCATTCCCTAGGGTTTCCCTTTCATGTTACACGTGCCTTTGGAGGGGGAATGCCATTTTACAGAGGGATGGCAAGGCCTTCAGAGGTGAGGAAGGAGCCTGGGATGGCCTGGCACTCTGTCATCCTGCTCTGTATAGGTGGCGGCCTGGGTAGAAAGATGACAACCCCTGTGTCATCCTGCCCTGGTACCAGAGTTCTCTGATGCCTGATGGAATGACTTGGGCAAGAGGCCATGATGACTCACCTGGCCTTGTGTCCCTCATCATGATCTCTCTCTTGGACTACTGCAATGGTCCGAGCATGGTTCTGCTGCTTCGTTTTCTGTTGTCCATTTGCAAATGGGAACAGGCACTCCAGATTCTATTCCCGCTACCCTCTTCTATTTCTAACCATTCAGTGCCCTGGATTGAGAGCAAAGGGAAAACTGCTCACTCATCCTCTTCAGAGCCGGCTTCTGCTACTGTCACCTGTATTTTGCCCCACTGCAGTCTTCTAGTCCCCTATGAATGCCAAGCACTCTCCTTTCTCAGGAACATGCTATTCTCCTTGCCAACAATGTTTTCCTACAACCATTCTCATCCCTGAAGTCTCAAATTAAATGTCACCTCCTCAGAGAGGGAGCCCTGGCCCCTTCTCTAAAGCAGATCCATGCTAGTCACTGTCACGGGATTCTATCTGGATCTTTTATGGTGTGTATCACAGTTTGGTAATTGCATATTATTTCATTTGTCTGTAGCCTATGATACTGGGATTTATCTCAGTTTGTAGAGCGCCGCTCTGCAGTCTCTAAGGTCCTGAGTTCAATTCCCAGCACCACACAAATGGGAGAAAGGACATGGCAATCCACTCCCAAGGCAATCCCGAAACAATCAGCCATGGAAAACCCTATGAGGGTTGGTATGAGTCAGAGATGACTTGGTAGCACCTAACAACAACAACATAGCCTATGATATAGCTTCACTACCATCTAACAGAGTCCATGAGAAGAGGGACTCTGTGTGTCTTGTTCACCATTGTACTTTGCATTATGCCTGGCACACAGTAGGGGGTTGTTAAATACATGTTGAATGACAAGCAAAAGAATAAAGAAATGGCTAAACGTCTCTAGTCTCTGTTGGCAGACTTTATGCAGAGAATATCCAAGGAGGTTACTGTTTTTGGTAATGCACGTAACAAGCACTGAGTTTAAAGTGACCTTAGACAGAAACTGAGTAAAATATGGTAATGAGGGGAGGTGGCTATGCCACAGTAGCCTATTGAGAGTGAGAATGCAAATTTTGTGAGAGAGAAACCTTCTAGCTGGGGCCAAGATCTACAACCAGCCCCTTGATCAAGAAGACTTGGGAAGAGCCCAGGGCGGTGGCACACGCCTGTAATCCCAGCAGCTCGGGAGGTGGAGGCAGGAGGATCACAAGTTTGAGACTAGAAGGCAGTCTGCGTAATTTAGCAAGACCCTGTCTCAAATAGTAAAAAAATGGGCTGAGGGTGCAGCTCAGTGGTCTAGCACTTGCAGAACATGCAAGCGGGAGGCCCTGGGTTCAATCCCTAGTACTGCAAAAAAAGAGGAAGAGGAAGAAGACGACAATGACGATGACTTGGGAAGAGTGGTCTTTGTCCCTTGGTGAGGAGGAAGGGGGGCATCTCTGCCACCACCCCAGTGATCCCTGTGTAGCATGGAATTGTGCTCATGTGCCCACAGCGGGCGTGCCTCCTGCAGAGCATGAAGGGCAGGCATTTTTAGGGAATCGGATCACCTTCATCAATCAGGGTTATAAAGCCGGTATGGGGTCTGGGTTTGGGGCCCTGCCAAGACCCAAGCCATGTTTCTAAGACCGACTCTCACATGCTGCTGGTGGGAATGTGCCTTGTTGCAACTTTTCTGGAAGGAAATTTGGCAAGATGCATTAGGAGCCTTAAATATAGTCATGCCCTTTGCCTCAGTAACTCTATTCTGAAGAATCAGCCCGAAAGCTACGGTCAGAAATGTGCATGGAGACATATTTTGTAAATGCATTTTAATAGCAAAAGAATGGAAAACTAAAGCAATCAGATGTCCAACAATAATGTGGGTAAGTAATTAAGGGTCTATCTAAGCTACGGAACATTTCTCAGCTGGTAAAAATGAAATTTCCAAAGAAAGCGTAATAGCATGGAAAAGGACTTGTACGATGGAGTTTTAGGAGGAAATATGACATTTCTGCCTTTTCTAAACAAAACAGCATTGTGTAAATACTGGGCATTTATGATGTAAGATCTTAGTTCTACATGCCATAGCAGCCCACACGTTATCTTTCATGGATACTAGAAACTCATTTGTTTAGTCATGAGATTTTTTTTTTTTTTTTTTTTTTTTTTTGCAGTACTGGGGATTGAACCCAGGGCCTCGTGCCTGCATGCTCTGCAAGTGCTGGACCACTGAGCTGCACCCCCAGCCCATTTTTTTTTTTACTTTTTGAGACAGGGTCTTGCTAAGTTACGCAGACTACCTCTGGTCTCGAACTTGCAATCCTCCTGCCTCCACCTCCCAAACTGCTGGGATTACAGGCGTGCGCCACTGCACTGGGCTCTAGTCTTGAGATTTCTTGAGAGAGATACAGCTATTGGAAGTGTATTTATTTGCCTACTACAATCTCATTCATACTTCCCAATTGTTCCACGGATTTAGATTACATCCATATGTAATTACTAATGGTAACATTTGGTACATACAAGTCAGTTACCACCTGTGCTTCCTTTGTTCAAAGATACAAAGGTTTCACAATGTAATTTTATTTAGTTCATTAGTTTATGTTTGTGTGTTTGTTTGAGATAAAGTCTCTCTGTGTAGCCCAGGCTGGCCTCAAGCTTGAGATCCTCCTGCCTCAGCGTCCTGAGGGCTGGGATTACATGTGTGCACCACCAGGCCTGGCTCACAATGTAATTTTAAATGAGAACACCCTCCTCTACACACATACAACACAAAATTGAGTATATATATATATATATATTTTGTTGTTGTTGTTGTTGTTGTTAGGTGCCGTCGAGTTGGTATCCGACTCATAGCAACCCTCGTAGGGTTTTCAATGGCTGAGTGCCTTGGCATTGCCTTGGGAGTGGATTGCCAGGCCCTTCTCCCATTTTTGTGCTGCTGGAAATTGATCTCAGGACCTCAGAGACTGCAGCGCAGCACTCTACCAATTGAGCTAAATCCCAGCACACACACACACACACACACACACACATACACACACACACACATACACACACACATATGCTGCATGAATGAATCATTTTTTGCAAAAGAAACATTCAGACACAAATACTAGAAAAAGGATATCATCAAATGATTGATGGAAGTTATCTACATCTGATGGAATTATAAATTCTTTTCTTTTTTTTTTCATTTTTTTCCAAATTTTCTATCATAAGTATGCACTATATTTATCATTAGAATAAAACAATAAGGAATTTTCACCCCAGAAAAAAAAAAATCCTATTCTCTAATGAGGGAAATCACTCAATTCTGTTACAGAATTGATCTGAGCAAAAACGATCCCGTTTGTCTGAGTGGCAATGCTAAATTGTCCCTGTGCATAAGTTGGTGTGAACATCCAGGTGCTTTAACAAAAAGACTCCAAAATATAGTGACTTAAATGAGGGCGGATATTCTTTCTTTTTCTTATATTGGGGCAGAGGTAGATGAGTGATCCTAGGGTTGGTAGCTGGTTTTGTCACTGTGTCATCAGTGACTCAGGTGTTAGGGTAGCTCTGCCATCCTCATGATCCAATGCCAAACCCTCTCCATGGATGGTTGCTCTCATTATTGTCAGAGGGAAGGAGGAAAAGAAGCAGTGGAGGATAAGCAATTTCCTTTTCAAGGACGGGCCTGGGAGTTGCATACTTCTGCTCATAGTACACTGGCTAGAACTTGATTCCAACAGTACATCTAGCTGCAAGGGAGGCTGGGACATTGTATCAGTCAGTTTTCCACTGGTACAATAAAATACCTGAGCCTGGGAAATGTATAAAGGAAAGAGGCTTATTTAGCTCACTGTTTTTTGAGGCAGAAAGTCTAAGATCAGTGGTGCCATTGGTTTGGCCTCTGGTGAGGGCCCCTTTTGCTATACCCCATCATGGTTTGCAGGTTGAAGGCTAGATGCAGAGTGCACAACTTAGCAAGACCCTGTCTCAAAAGAAAAAAAAATTTTTAAAGGAGAAGCTCAGTGGTACAGCACTTACCTAGCATACTTTAGGCCCTGGGTTCAATGCCCTAGTATAGAAAAAACAAAAACAAAACAAACAAAACAAAACAAAACAAAAACCCCTCTTTGTTTCATTGATCTTTTGTATTGTCTTTTTAGTTTCCATTTCATTAATTTCAGCTCTGATCTTTATAATTTCTTTTCTTCCCCTAGTTTTGGGTTTGAATTATTCTTGTTTAAGGCCTCCAATGTTCATGGATCAGCAGAATAAACTTTGTTAAAATGGCTATGTTACCAAAAGTGATATACAAC
>VMDO01017778.1:0-43953 GCA_007922755.1 Pedetes capensis
CTCCTCCCCTCCTCCTCCTCCCCTCCTCCTCCTCCTCCTCTTCATCTTCTTCCTGTGCTGGAAGAGTGAATCTGGGGGCCTCACAATGCTTTGCAAGCACTCTGCCTCTGAGCTGCACCCCTAGTTCCCCTCTTTTTTGAGGTACGGTGGTGAGGGGGGGCAGGGTTGAGCCCAGAGCCTCGTGCTTGCATGCTTTGCAAATGCTGGACCACTGAGCTGCACCCTCAGCCCATTTTTTTTTTACTTTTTGAGACAGGGTCTTGCTAAATTATGCAGACTGCCTCTGGTCTCGAACTTGTTATCCTCCTGCCTCTGCCTCCCGAATCGCTGGGATTACAGGCGTGTGCGAAGGTGCCCTACTTAGTACTCCTCTTCTTAAATTATTATTTTTTTTATTGAGCCTGGGTCTCACTAAATTATGACTTTCCAAAGTTCTGCACTAAGCAAAATTGCTTTACAGTCAGAGAAAAAAGTAGACAGACAAAATAATTCCAATAAAAGTTAAGATATTGATCACAATGGAGTCAAATAATGGAGCACGAATGAGTAGGAGAGAAGGATTCAAAATCTAAATGTTCATTTTAGAAGGGTTTTGTGACCTCAATTAAAGAAAGAACTGCCAGCTGGGCGTGGTGGCGCATGCCTGTAATCCCAGCAGTTTGGGAGCAGGAGACAGGGACATCTCAAGTTCGAGACCAGAGGCAGATTGCATAACTTAGTGAGACCCTGTCTCAAAAAGTAAAAAACTGGGCTGGGGGTGCAGCTCAGTGGTACAACACTTGCAAAGCCTGCAAGAATGAGGCCCTGGATTCAACCCCCAGCACCGAAAAAAAAAAAAAGCTTCCAGATTCATACTTACTTACATTATGAATTTGGCAGTTAAGATTAAAATTAAGCAAATATTAATCAAATAGCATAAGAATTATGCAAAAGTAGCCTACCTCACTGAGAAAACACATTCTCAACTGAATAGAGCAGCCTTGTCTTAGACTGAGCGAAACGCTAAGAATTTTTTTTCCACAAGAGGGCGATAACTGTTTAAGGTTTCATTAAAAGTCTTCAGCCACTGTAAGGGAACCAGCGTGGCAAATCTATCTATCTATCTATCTATCTATCTATCTATCTATCTATCTATATTTTTTCTCATGGAAGAATAAGAAGCTGCACACTGCAGTTGGCAGAAGAGACCAACATCCACACTCTCATGCACACAATAGAAGAGACAACTCTTAGCACAATATAAAGAGGACCTAGTTTACTGAGTCGTTAAAAAATTATGTTCAATGGATGTTATTTATACAGATGTAAGTTTTTCGTAGCTGTTCACATCACTTTCTAAATCTGGTGCGTTAAACTGAACTAACATTTTCTTCTGTGCCTAATCTTGGAAACCAACAGACATTCCTTGAAGATTCCACACTGGTTCCCATATTCCAGAATGTAATCCAAAGCAAATGCGTTGCTTGGAAACAAATAGATGTCTGAACAAAAAATCGCCAAGAGTGGTGGCTATTTTCATTTTCAAGTGAAAGGAGATTTATATTTGCATTCACAGATAGATAGATGCAAGGTCATTGGTGCTTTCTCGCCTTTACTCTCATTCCTCAAATCGAGTTTTGGTATCGCAAATATTTCTGAACTTAAAGATTTTCCATCTTCTTGGGCCTTTCAGAATCCTCAGTTCCAAGTGCACATCAAAACCCCCTAGAGAGTTCCCGCCAGCATTCTGCTACTGTACCACATGGGTGCGATGGGGTCTGTTGCTCCAAGGGTCGCCGAGGGGATCGTGGAGGGAATTTCCAAATCTTTTCTGTAGAACACAGGAAACGTCTGCACCCAGCACTCTGTACTTGTTTGGTGTCAGCCTCGCTTGGGACAGCGCTTCCTACAGCGCTCTTCGCCACTGGGCATTTGCTGGCTCCTCTCGGTCTCAATCTTTTCCAGATCGCCTCCCTAATTCTCGCTTGGCAGAAGTACCGTGTAGGTCCAGTTCCCACCCCTCAGCGTTTGTAAGAAGCAAAGAGAGACAGACCTGCGCGCTCTTCCTTCTCTCCTGCCCTCTCCCCGACGAGGTTGATCCAGGCCTGGTGACTTTCTTCCTTCCTTCCCGGCAATTCTCTGTAACCAAGAGCTTGACCCTTTTTGTTAACGTTCACTAAAACCCAGTTGTCCTCCGGATTCGGCCCAAATTGGCCTCACTAGTTGGGCGACGTAGAGTCATTAAGGTCATCTAGACGATTCAAGCAAACACATTTTAGGGAGGATTTTGGCCTGAAACACATACATAATTCCTTCGTTCCCCTCGCACCCCCCCTTTTTTTGCCAGCATAGAAATTGACTTCCGCTGCTACACTTGAGTGTCCCGACATTTGACATTAACATATTTGCAGCAGAACTGTTACCATCCTTTTGCGATCTCTGAATGTAAGTACCGTTAGGCGAGTTTCATTGGCATTTCTTCTGTGCTTTACTCGGAATTTAATGGCTATTCCTTTAACTTAAAGCAGAAGTATCAAAAGACGCTTCGTGTTTCTGCGTCAAGGGTTTAAGGGAGAGTGTGTGTGTGGGGGTCAAGTGGATGGCTCAAGCTACAGAACTAACAAGTAGGCTAAAAACGGTAACCTGAAAGTAGACCGGATTGTTTCCAGGCTCAAAGTCGGGGGGGGGGGGAGCATCTCTTTCCTCACCCCTACCCCTTTAGCACTTTTTGCAACCTCGTAATTTGCCAAACAGCTTTCATTTATTTTTCAATTAAAATGCAAATCATTCGCTTTCAAACACAGTCCACACACACACACACACACACACACACACGCACACACACACACACTGTATAGAGATGCATGGGGACTGTTGCTACCACGTGTTACACGTTCCATTTCTGGGGGTGCCTGGAAAAGTCAGACTTTATTAGGCAGCGGGCAGGAGGGCTTGCAGGTTGTGCGAGGTCCCCAAGGGAAAACACGTCGACTCCCAAGAGCATTTGGAAGCAATATGTTAGACTGCTCCCACCAGAAAAGGGCCTCAGCACCGGGCATCAGCTTGCCCAGGACTAGGTCCGGAAGGTGTTTCTAACGGTGGAGAGCAGGGCGATCTCTCACCGTGAGTGATGATGGGTCAGCCCACTTCTTCGGAGGATGCGTCCTCATTCTTTCCGCGTCAGACTGGAGGCCGACCGCAGCTGATCTAGGACGACCTGCACCTGGCAATACGGACGCACTGGCCTCTTTCAGCCGGGTGCAGACTTCGTCTGCAATACACTCTGCCCCTCGTGGGGTTGGGGCACCTGGCTTCACTCTGCAGGGATCGAGGTACACAGATCCCAGAACTTTTTATTGTTATAGTTAAGAACAATATTGTTTTAATTCTACAATGCGAATAATACATAAAAGTGAACGGAGGACACTTTACATCCACTTTTGCAAATATGGATGGCAGTTACGCTGGAGTTGAATTGAAAACCTCTCTTCTCTCTCCTCTTTGTTTCTCTTCCTTCCTTTCTCGCTCTCCCTCATTTTTCTGTCTTTCTTTAACACTCCCATCCCAACATCAGATACTAAGTTTGAAATAGAAATATACTCAACTTTTCCTGTTTAAAAGGGGAGGAGTCGGTTTTTTTGAAACACAAAACTGGAGGGGATCGCTCACCTCTTTTCCTCTCAATTCCTGCCTACTCCTTGAGAAGGCAATGTCCTTGAGGATATGAGGAAGTGGCTGGAGGCCCAGGCACTGGGTCCAGGCAGGAGGTTGTGTGCCACCACTGAAATGATGTGTCCAGAGGCGACACTTTTTATTTGTAAAGAAGTGAGTGGCACAGAAACTCCTGCTCCAGGGCCAGGCCCAGACTATACTTGCCACTCTACCTGTCACCTCCTAGAGAAGTGGGCAAGCAACTGGGGTTTAGACCCCAACAGAAACCCCCTGCAGAGAAATGCAAACAGTGCCCACACTAACTCTCCAGTGAGGCTAGAGTCTTGGCCAGACTTTTTAGCACAATTCCCATTGATGAAGGGCTTCACCTTCCTGCACCTTCATAGATACTAGGGTCTATGAAACGATGGATTTAATAAAGTCTTGAAGTTAATAAAGAAGAGTGGAGAAGGAAGAGGACCACATCACATTCCTTCCATCTCAGAAGTGAATAAAATGGCAAAAGATAAACTCACCCTCCGTTTTCTCCCCAAATCTCAAACTGACACCCTTGAAAGACTAGAGTTTTGGAAAAGGTTATTGAAAGGGCATTAAGCCCTCCCAGCTTTTCCTGCTTAGACAAATTAAAGTGCTTTGGCAAAAATAGCCCAGTTCTGCGCATCCTTGGTACTGCTCGCTTCATTCTTGAGCCATTTATTGCATTTATTTTATTTCTGTTTTCTGTGTATTAAATTTGGACTTAATGACCTCATCCAAATTGCTGTAGTATCCACCCCCCCATTGGTGTATGACTTTAATACCCTGAAATCTCAAAATTGCCCTGAGGATTTTTCTCCTCGGATACACAGTTCAACCTTGCCGAGAACTTAGCGATTGGACGGATGGAAGAGATAAAGAGGGAGTAAAGAAAACCACTATTCAACTCCTCAACCCTAGACATCCTGTCACCGGAGCCCAGAAGCCAGGACATCTCCATCTTCTGCAACAACCCTGGAATTGAGAGCAGGGCCAGTTTCGGAGACGGTTTTTAAAAGCTTACAGTCCCCCAGTCCCCGGGAGGTACCCAGATACTTCTGTATCTAAATTTTCCGATTGAATTTTGGTGATTCTGTCCCCATGTAAATCCAAAAAATAAAAACAATAATGAAAGGAGAGAAAAGTTAAAAAAAAAAAAAAAAAAAGCTCACTCACTGCTTTCAGGTCGAAATATCACATGCGTTACATTATTTCCATTAAGCTTATTCCGTTCCCAGCGAATTGAGTAAAACCAGACATGATAATGATCGCGGGGGACCCAGGAATGTAATGAGAAATGGAGAATGGAACAGAGAACGAAAGCAGGAGGTGGAAAGCAGAAGAGGACGATCCTTCGGCCTACAAGGGGATTAAAGACATCTATAGGCTTAAGGAGCAACAAATTAATTTACACAATTCTGGAAGAGCCCAGATGGTCTTTAATTAATCCCATCAAAAGAAGGAGTCAGGCCAGGGCTGCGCCGGCTGCCTGCTCCATTAGCTCCATTTTACAAGGTCCAGACTCGGTTCGAGGTGAGGTGCCGAGGACTGGTGGGGGAAGTGGGTAGGATGACGCGGGCTGGCGGGGGGGGGAGCAAGGGAAGAATATGAACTGCTTTTCCATAAAAGGGCTGAATTTTCATTATTCTTCTCTTTAAAAAGTAATACCCGTTTCGTCTCTGCTTCCCCCTCCCCTTTCCCATTTTATTTAACACAATTAATTGAAGCGGCCACGGGCCCCACAGCAGAACCGCTCCGCTTGCTAGGTCCCAACCCTCTTGGCTCCTCCCACGAGAGGAAGGAGGGAGGGGACTAGGCGGGCGTGGCCCCACGGCTGGCTAGTATCAGCCAATCAGAGGGCGTGGAGCTCCCGAGTGGGCGTGCCCCAGAAGCCAAGAGAGGCTCCAGGCTGCGCGTTATTGGAGGCCGTGGTTACGCCCTTGGCTTGCGCCCGGCTCCTCGGCCCCACCCCTTCTGGCAGCCTCGGAGTGACGTCCCTCAAAGTTCTCATTTTGGCCCCTCACTGCCCCCTCCCTTTCGTCCCACAGCTAAAGAGCGGTACGGAGCGATGCAAATGTTTTATTACCTTTGAGAGCTTCATCCGAACTGTCAGGCCCAGAGGGAGAGAGGAGAGGAAGAGCCGTGGAGAGGGTCAGTTCGGCCAGACGACAGGGCTTAGGAGAGCGAAGTCTGTGAAGCCGTGAAGAAAATGCTAGCGGGGAGAGTCGCAGGCGGAGAGTGAGAGGAGAGAGGGCGCCGGGGTCGGCGGGGGTCCAGGTCCGCTGGCAGAAGTGGACGGACGAGTGGAGCAGTGGCAGAGCCGTCAGACTCTTCACACTTAGTCTTTTTTTGTGTTTTTTTCCCCCTCTCCCCCCTTCTTTTCAATATCGCAACTCCAGTGCTCGGTGGCCCAGAGGGGAAGGCGGTTAACGTGCGGAATCCAGGAGAGCGGGAAGCGGTGGCAGCGCCCTGTTTGGCGCCGCGACCCCGGGCGCGCCGGCCACAGGAGCCCGCAGAGGCGAGGTCCCCCGCGGGCTGGATGCGCCCCGTCCCCGCGCTCTCCGAACGCCCGGTGCGAGTCGGCCGCCCGGCCGGGACCGCGGAGCGTCGGAGCGAGAGCAGAGGAGCGCAACGGGCGGAACCCCGCGTCCTCTGAGCCTCCCCAAAGAGAGTGAGCCTCCCCGGCCGCCTCCATCGGAGTGGCTACTCAGTGACTCTCTAACTTCGTTACAAACTCTCGGGGGCCGGCGTGGGGTTTTGTTTGGCTTATTTCCCGGGGGAAGGCGATGAGAAGCAGCGCACTTTGAGCGGCGTCTGAGGGAGGAGAGGCGCGAATCGCATCCAGGACTCTTGGAGCCACAGGACAGAGGACCCCGCCGGACCCCGGTCCTCTCCGCGTGGCGGCTTCGGACACTGCTGCTGCTGCTGCTCGGAGGGCAACTCTGGGCGCCGGCGGCTCGGCCCCGCCTGGCAGGTCGCCCCGGGGCGCGGAGCGGCACCTCCCGTGCGCCCTCGGCGCTTCCGGCCCCAGCCCCGCTCGGGGGCGCGGGCGGGCGGCCTCGGTGCGCCGCGCGGCGTCCGGCCTGGCCGTGGGATGTTAGCGGTGGGGGCGATGGAGGGCACTCGGCAGAGCGCGTTCCTGCTCAGCAGCCCGCCACTGGCCGCCCTGCACAGCATGGCCGAGATGAAGACCCCGCTGTACCCCGCCGCGTACCCCCCGCTGCCAGCCGGGCCCCCCTCCTCGTCCTCGTCCTCCTCCTCCTCATCGCCCTCCCCGCCTCTGGGCGCCCACAACCCCAGTGGCCTGAAGCCCCCGGCCGCGGGGGGGCTCTCGTCTCTGGGCAGCCCCCCGCAGCAGCTCTCAGCCGCAACACCGCACGGCATCAACGACATCCTGAGCCGGCCCTCCATGCCCGTGGCCTCCGGGGCCGCCCTGCCTTCCGCCTCGCCCTCCGGTTCCTCCTCCTCCTCCTCCTCGTCAGCCTCAGCCTCCTCGGCCTCTGCTGCCGCCGCCGCTGCTGCCGCGGCCGCGGCCGCCGCCTCCTCCCCAGCGGGGCTGCTGGCCGGCCTGCCGCGCTTCAGCAGCCTGAGCCCGCCGCCGCCGCCGCCCGGGCTCTACTTCAGCCCCAGCGCCGCGGCCGTGGCCGCCGTGGGCCGATACCCCAAGCCGCTGGCCGAGCTGCCCGGCCGGACGCCCATCTTCTGGCCCGGCGTGATGCAGAGCCCGCCCTGGAGGGACGCCCGCCTGACCTGCAGCCCCCGTAAGTCCGGCCCCGGGCGCCGCGCGCGGTGCCTGTCCCGCCGCTCTCGGGTCGCGGCCCCTGGCGTGCGGTCCACCCTCTCGCCCGCCCCAGTAGTTTGACAGAGTCACGGACGCGCGCAGAAGCTGGGCCGGGAAGTCTGGGGAGGGATCTAGCTTTGCTGAGCTCGCTCGGCTTCCTCCAGGCTCCGCAGTTTCCCCCAGTCTCGGGCATGCCTGGCTGAACCCAGGTGTGTATCTGCGTGGACACCGCTCCGCGCTAGACGTGCGTCTGCTCCGAGGCCCCGACTGCTACCGAAACTTCCCCGGCGGGACCGCAGGCCCGCTCTAGGTTAGAGGGAGAGGAAGGCGGGAAAGGCCACTGCGCCCCTACCGGCATCCCTGCTTTCCCGGCTCCTTCCTACCGGCCAGAGTCCCCTGTGCCTTCGCCCGCCGGACCCGCGCTTCCCCACACCTCGGCGAGGATGGACAGCCGCAGCTCTCCGCTGCGCCGGGCCGGGGGCGCGTATTTACTTGCAAGTCCCCTCGCTAGACGTCTCCACTTCCACTTTTCGCCTTCGCCCCCTGGACTCTCCTCCACCGTGAGCCTTTTGACCACTGGTCAACCATCCCCAGAAAGGGGACAAGGGCCGAGGCGCTTTGGCTCTCACAGCCGGGCCTGCGCTCTCCCATCCTCTCGGACCCCTAGATCCAGGACTAGTTAGGTCCGAGCACTCTGGGGGGCGTCATGGCGCTCAACATCCTAACCCAGGAAAGAGGGAGAAGAGTGAGGCCGGCAAGGGACGCAGACCTGGGAAAATATAACGTCCCACAAAGACCTTGCCTGAGGCAACTGAGTTGCCCCAAGATCTCAGTAATCTTCTGAGTAGTCGGCCACGACTCCCAGAAGGCTCGCGCCCCCAGGTGACCTTCAGGGGTCCTTTCCTCACTCTGTTCTCTGCCTTTGACCTAGTTCCAGAAGTTTTTCCAAGTCTTTATACCTCTTCTCAATGAGGCGTGACGGCAGTAACTGCAAGAAGTTGGGGGAAACTCGCGGAGGCTCCCTTGGGAAGCCCCAGGACGGAGGGTGGCGGGGCTGTCTGGGTGTGTGGGAGTTGCTATTGTATCCGTTCTGATGGCTGTGGAGGGACCGCTAACAAAGGCGGTGCCCCCTCCCCGCTCTCCCTCCTGCCGCAGCCGCTTTACACTTGGGGGTGATTTAGCTCTCTTGTGGGCAAAAACAAGGAGTCCTTTGTTGCCCAGATACAGGTTAGGGTAGCGTTCAAGGAAAACACAACACAAGGCACACAACAACACAACACAAGTTATCCTCAAACAAAGTCTCCCGGGGGACGCACACGGACTGAGCCAGGAGGCTAGGGTGGCCTTTCCCGCTCATTCCTTCATTTAGTGGGTCTTCGGCGATTCTCTCTCACTAACCCTGGAAGTAGGCTCTCCACCTGTTTGACACTGGTGCTGAGCACAAGACAGGTGGACATTAAAAGGCAAAAGGAGACGCGCGGGGGACTGCAAACACCACGGTACTTCTGGTGCACGGCACAGACTAAGCTTTCTTTCTTCACCAAAACATTGGTTTTCTAATTCGGCGTCTCCCCCCACCCCGCCCCAAAGGAGTCACTTGTAACCGAGTCTTTCCTCTCTCCTCTTGTTTATCTGTTCTCTCAGATCAAGGATCCATTTTGTTGGACAAAGACGGGAAGAGAAAACACACAAGACCCACGTTCTCTGGCCAGCAGATCTTCGCCCTGGAGAAGACTTTTGAACAAACGAAATACTTGGCTGGGCCCGAGAGAGCTCGCCTGGCCTACTCCTTGGGGATGACAGAGAGTCAGGTCAAGGTGAGTGGACCTTAGAAACCTCAAGGGGTAGGCACCGTGCAGTGTGTGTGTGTGTGTGTGTGTGTGTGTGTGTGTGTACCTAAGCAGTGCCTGCAAACCTCCTCCCCAAGCTAACAGCTGCCCAGGGTGGGGCTGTGGTCTGAGGAGCCTGGGGAGAAGTTGAGAGTAGAGAAGAGGATTGGAGGTTACAAAGGCTCTGGGGTCTTTCAGGAGGGCAAACTGTGGATGAACAAAAGGAATCAGGCCCCCGCCTTTGAAATTAGATTAATCTAGATAGCAGTATGTGCTAGCGGAACTGTCTTTATCAGAGAATAAAAGCATTACTGAGATATTAGCCTAGAGAGTACATCAGGCCAGTTAGATCTCTTGTATTTATTCTATTTGTAAAGACATTCAAGCTTTTGTTTGTCAATTCAGATTCCACTAGTATATAATTTCCTAATGTGGATCAGAATTATAGTGCTTCTGTATTAACTTGTGGATTCAAAAAAATAATAAATCCATGGGACCTACCACTTAACAGGGATGAACCCACTTTTAGTTTAGACGAAAGTGATCACTTTGGAGTAATTTTCCAAATGAATTGACAAGATTATTGCTGCATTATAGCACTGAATTCTGTGTAAAACAAATTTATTAACATATTTGCAATATTGCAGTTTATGATAACAATTTGTAATTAAAACATCACTTTGCTTATAATTGAGTTGTACAGTTCATTTCTTGAGAATCAAATTTTGGAACTATTTCCTTGAAAAATAAAGGAATTGAGCCAGCCTGATAAACTCAATCTGATGGTTTCTTATATTTTCACTGTTCTCTCTTGTCTTTCTTTTTCAGTTTGTTATATTTGTTTCTTGGGGTATATGTCGGTTTTCATTAGTCATATTGTTGCTCTCTAAATTAAATAGGAATAACATTAACCATGTCTGCTGGTTAGAGTGTATTTCCCCCTGGACAAGCATCATCAAATACATTTCAGGAATGATTTTGCATGTGGCCATTGGAATACTATTGCATTTGAAATTATTTTTGCAGTGGGCTGGTTCAAAGCCTAACATGGTAATCTGGAGGTCTTCATTTGTCACCGTAAATATGTCTATATGGCTAGAAGTGAATTATTATACCTATATAAAGAAAATCAAAATCACTTTCTTAACAATTCTGATTCTCTAGATAGAATACATAATGGATGATAAGCATAAAAAGAAGATAATTTAATATCTTTGGAAAATTGGTCACTTATTCCTGATGGTTTAGGTCAAAATATGTAACTGGTATCTGTCAAACATGAACAGGATTAAAAATATTTGTATATAAAATAGATATCTTGGGCAGGAGCAATATTAAAATAATATTTGAAAGAATGGGCATGGTAATATTAGATAATAATGAATTGGCAAATTTTCATTTAAAAAACATGGTAATTCTAGCTTTAACTTTACTTTGGTTTTATGAAAAACATTAAGTACAGGGGGAAGAAAGGAGAGAGAGCACCAGCCGAATTACTGTGATGATTTTGACTGAGCTATTAAATATTTTCCTCTATTTTTGTTGGTTATTATGAGTGAGTTGAGGTTTGTATCTTAGCAGAAAACTTTACTTCTTACATTGTAAGTGAACTGAACAGCGTAGGGAATTTACCGATGATGTTTGTGTGGATTCGGGCCTAAAATCAGTGAAACAATCCAATGTTCAAAAGTGAAAAGGAGAGCAGAGTTAATTGGGGTAAATGCTGTGCCTTTTCCCACAAATCACAGTGAAGAGCAAGTACATTCTATTTGTTTGAAATTCCTTAACGTAAGAAAATTAATATGGAATAAAATCACAGCCACTATGGGGAATTTTTAGGAAGGGGGAAAGTGTTCTTCAAACTAGAACGTAGGAAAGCAAGCTCATATTTAGGAAAACTCATTTTAAGTTTCCAAGTTTTATTTTTACTCTTCTGAGAAAAATCGCCCTCTGACAACCTCAATACTCTTGTGTCACTATCACTATGGCAACGGCAGTCGGTTTGTTGGTGCCTGTAACTCGGGGAACCTGGGGCGACGGAGACTGACAGCGCAGACAGGGGAGGCCTCGGAGGCAGGGCGGCGGCTTTCAGGGGCCCACGGGAGGGACGTCCAGACGCGGGAGGGAGAGCCCGGCCTGAATCTACTCGCACTAAATTTCCTCTCCTTCCTGTGCCCCTGTCCCTCGCTTCTCCGCTCTCAGGTCTGGTTCCAGAACCGCCGGACCAAGTGGAGGAAGAAGCACGCGGCCGAGATGGCCACGGCCAAGAAGAAGCAGGACTCGGAGACCGAGCGGCTCAAGGGGACCTCGGAGAACGAGGAGGAGGACGACGACTACAACAAGCCTCTGGACCCCAACTCGGACGACGAGAAGATCACGCAGCTGCTGAAGAAGCACAAGTCCGGCGGCGGCGGCGGCCTCCTGCTGCACGCGTCCGAGGCCGAGGGCTCGTCCTGAGCGCGCGTCGGGACCCGCGCCCGCAGCCCGCCGCCCGCCGCGACCCCGCCTGGCCGAGGCCCGGCCCCGCCCGCGGGGCGTCGCTATTTTCTGAGATGTACATATCTATTTTTTTAACCTAGAAGTGGAGGCGGCGGGGCTGGGGACCACAAGGGAGACAGACTCGGGAGGTAACGAGAAGGCAGAGGAGACCGCGAGCCGCGCTGCGGACAGAACGCGCCTGAAAACCGCCGCGGAGCGAGTCCCAGCCTCCCGGCCTCCCGGCCTCCCAGACCCGTCCGTCCCCGCGCTCCTCCGCCTCTGCCTCCGCCGGGGCCGGGGCGGGGACGTCGGGAGAGGCGCGTGGAGGCCGGCAGCCCCGGCTCGGTCGCCGGAGCCGCGCGGGCCCACGGGCAGCAGGAACAGAGGGGCAGAGGGCCGGGTCTCCCCCACCCCGCGCACTGTTGTGCCGCCTAAAGTAACTTGTTGAAGGCTCTGTAAATAAATCGTGAGTCACACTGACTAGAAGTTACTTTATTGTGAATATTTAAAATGTAAAATGCTTTTTTGAATTTGGTATGAAAAGATGAACCTCCTCCTTCCTCCCACCCCTCCGCTTTTAACAGCGACCCACACTACATTCTCCCCTTTTATTTTAAACTTAACTTGGGCGTTGCAGAAAAGAATGTTAATCCTCTCGCCCAACCCCGTCCCTCCATGGCCTTCCGCGTCGGGTTGGTGGACCCTCTCTTTTCCGGGTTTTCCCCGCTTGCCAGCCCCGCTCAGCCCCAGGGCCCGCACCGCGCCCCGCCCCCAGGACTTGAGGCCGAAGACGTGGGAACCGGGGAGGGCCTCACACCTGCCTTTCGGTTCCCCTCTGAAATTGCACAGTCGTTTGTTGCTATTTATTAGTGATTTAAAGAAAGTATTGGGGAGGGAGGGGCTACAATAGCTTGTATTTAATTTAACTCCTTTCTGATAAAAATACGTGTTAAAGTAGATGGTGGGAATTGTTACAACCGCTGAGTCAGAACATAAAAATCCATTTAGTTGCTGTAATTGAACTTGAAGTGTTTTGTATCATAAGAATACTATAGAATATGTAAATTGTTTTCTTTTTTAAGCTAATAACGATCATATATTAGCATCTTTAACCTTTATTAATTTATATGAGGAATTCGGTTTGTAAAGAGAAGAAAACCCCCTTTGCAAGACCAGTTAAATGTAATGCACTTTCTGTTTTAAAGGATAAATCAAATTAAAACAAAAACAAAAATAGTTGGAAGACGTCTGTTGCCTTAAATGAAAGGGTACAGATCATCTGATCTCATCAGAGATCTCAAATAATAAAAGTCAAGACCACAAAAAATATTGGTTTCTTGGGTGAAATAGCTGTTGCCTTATCATTATTATTATTATTATTATTATTATTATTATTATTATTATTTGGAAGATTGGGATCAATCTCTCCTTCTGGATGGGAAAGAAAAGAAAACCAGATCCACTCATAGTGCTTCTTGAAGAGAATTGTTGAGCAGCTGCTTCTGATGTCTGTGTTGTCTAATTTTTCCCTGATCGCTTTTTCCTGGCAACGAAGTCGCTGGGGAGCTTGGAAAGACCTCATTTCCATATATCCAAGATAGCTCTTCCGCAGCCCCTGGCTGGGTTGGTTCAGAGTAGGCAGCAGAGCACGTGGTGCAGCAGCATTGCTGTTTGATGCTACTAACATTCCCCCAAAGGTCGTCCAAAAGACCAGAGATTTTTTTTTTTTTTTTTTTTTTTGAAAGACAGGAGTCCTGATTTTGCTAAACATTTCAGTGAAGGATGAATTTAAAGAAACTTACTTTTGCTGACGTGGCTTCTCCATCAGAACTGGCAAAAAATATTTGGGAATCCCAGAGAGAGGGCTGGATGACTGTCTTGGGATCTTTTTGTTTTCAGATACTCAGTTACAGGCTTAGTGGAATATCGTTACCCCTTTAGTGTTGCAGGTTAATGAGCTTGTGTTCAAAGAGAAAAAAATCAATAGAATTTAGTAGATTCTTCAGGCTAATATTAGGTAAAGAAAGTGCAAGTCTGTTTTGTTCCTAGAAAATTAAAAAGTTTTTCACAAATTCAACAAAACGAAGTTGCTAAAGGAAATTATTGTAGAATATATTACGGGCAGCATGGTTTATCTGAAAGAATGAAAATGTGCCCTCTTTCTTTTCTCCAGTTTGCAGTTCTCAAGAAGTTTCAAGCTCTTCTGAATTTCTATCTTCTTAGCAAGACTAAGGTATGCATCCTATAGAGAGGCAGCTATTTCAATGAAGGCTTTGCTGTGCTAAAGTAATATAATTTCAGTTCTAGCTATAAACAATAAGAACTATGTAACCAACTCACTTCCTTTCTTCTTTCTTCTTTTCTTTCTTCCTTCTTTCCTCCTTTCTTTTGCTTTTTTTTCTCCCTTCCTCTGTCTCCCTTCCTGTCTCCATATCTATCTCCTTCCCTCCCCCTTCTTCTCCTTCCTTCCTCCTTTCTTTCCTCCTTTCCTTCCTCTCTTTCTCTCTTTCTTTTTATGAACTGAGTAGGTGGCAGGACAAGGCTATTATTCTACAAATGTACTTTATTGCAACAAATAAAGACTCTTCTTTGCTTCATTCTTTTTAACTTTTACCCACCCCTCTTCTGCCTTGAAAAGCCAAGAAACTTTTAATTTATTCTTTCTTCCTAAGAAACAAAAATTCACAATATAATTAGAAACATTATTCCTGGAACATAACAACAACAATAATAAATAACAGCAATATAATAGTATTAGTCATAGAAAACTTGAAATAAGATCGAAGTTTTTTTTCAAGAAGAAAATAGGTATAGCTGATAATATTTTCTCTGGTTTAGAAGTATGGAGATGCCGCTCACAAATACTTCAGGAAGCCTTCCTTCTGAACTCTTAATCTTTTTTTGAGCATCTAAAGTGTGAAAGCCAGCAGCCGGGGTTCTGCCCTAAAGGGAAATATATGAGGGCAGAGGCCTCTCCCTGCTTGCCAGCCTGAGCGCTGGTGTGCTTGGAGTGGAGTAGGTAGCCCAATTCAGGCTTTCGGGCTATCCTGCCCTAGCATGAGTTCCTTTTTCCAGTTGACTGCAGCAGTGACTTGAGGTTTCCAGTTACTTTACTTCTAGCCAGGAATCCAGCTGGCCACCAGTTGCAACTGGCCCTGTGAAGCTGGGAGTGAGAGAGAAGGGTGGGGGACACCTCTCCTAGTTACTTTTGACTTGGGTGAGTTTGTTTCCTTCTATGTGTGTACAATAAGGACAGATTCTCATAAGAGCTAGCATGGGGAGGAAGCTGAGGAAACCCTCAACTCATGCAACAAAGGGTTTGTTTGTTTTTGTTAGGTGCTGTCCAGTCGGTATCCGACTAATAGCGACCCTCATAGGGTTTTCAATGGCTGACTGTTTCGGGATTGCCTTGGGAGTGGATTGCCAGGTCCTTCTCCCATTTTTGCGGTGCTGGGAATTGAACTTGGGACCTGAGAGACTGCAACGCAGTGCTCTACCAACTGAGCTAAATCCCAGCCCCGCAACAATGGGTAAGAATCCGTTTTCCATCTTGGTTCAAGAAATGTATGGCATTAATAGCCATAAGCATCTATTTAAGGCTGCCAAAAAGCCTTTACAGCAAGGGGGCTGTGATTTAAAAACAAAAAAGTCACAGCAAGTGACTTGACAGACCACTGCTTTTATAAATGCTTTCTGGCAACAAAGTATCAATAGTGGAGGACAGAAAGAGGAAAACAAGGTTTTCAACGTGTGTGGCGAAAGGGAGGGTAAAGCTGCTTTTTGACTTTTGTTGTGTGTGTGTTTCTTTCCCTAAAAAGGAGAAGTCAAGGAGGCTGCTTGAGGGGTATGGGTGTGGAATGGAAACATGTCTCTCAGATGTCCCTGCAGCATTCACTGCTCCTCCTATCTCTCAGATGTCCCTGCAGCATTCACTGCTCCTCCGTTCTCTGAAGTCCAAGTTCAATTCTCCTATGGGGTGATTAGTTTTCTTTTTGGTCACATTCAGGATTTTGTAACTCAAAGCTCTATGCCTTCCAGAAACTGTGGTGTGCTATTGAACGTTTTCAAGCTAGTGAGTACTTTAATCCACTTTTCTTTTCCCTATTCAAGAGGCAGTGCGAAAGGGGGAAGCCAAAAATTGCTCATTCTCTAGACTTTCCTGATTCCTCAATGGGCAGGCAGTTTGTTCTGGAGGCCAGGTCTTCTTGGAAATACAATGCTATGTGACAGAGACTGAGGGGGCATTGGAAATCTGCTGGAAGCCTCACATCACATAGATAAGTATATTATTAAACCAGAGCCACACTGCCCTGTTCTTTAAGCTGGGCTGTGTGTATGTGTGTGTGTCACATACACGGTAAAATTCCACTTGGGAACTCCTAGCAGTGAATAGCTTAAAGACACAGTGGCTCCTTTGTTAATCATTGACAATAGGATTGTATAATAACAAGGGAGGTAAGTGGTAGATTTCATCTATAAACTCTATTTTAGGCTAATTTGAATGGCTTTCTCTGTATTAAAGTTCCTCCCTCTTACCACACACAGAGAAATATGCAAAAAAAAAAAATTACTGTCCTCTCCTCAGTATGACTTTTTAAAAAAGCCAGTTTTTCAGTATGCTCAGTCTTCTTCCTTTTTGGACAGGAAAGTGTGTATTTTGTTCTGTAGCATGTAGATGGCAAATTTCAGAGAGAAATGCAGTTTCCCTAATGTAGCCTCCCTGCCCCTTCCTCCCACCTTCTCATTCTTTTTTTTTGAGGTTTTTTTTTTTTTTTTTTTTTTTTTTTTTTTTTTTTTGGTAGCCCAGGCTGGCCTTGTGAGCTGCCTGCCTCAGCTTCCCAAGTATTGGGATCACAGGCATGTGCCATCATGCACTACTAGCCCTTCCTAAAATCTGTGGAAACCCCGGTAATATGTCCCCCTCATTTATGAATGGAGAATTTAACTGGAGAGTAGTGAGAGAGCTAGCAGGATGACTGAGGGTTAGGGTATTTTTCCTGAAGTGTGGCCTTCATCATTCCATAGATGGGTCTATGGTCATTCCACAAACTGACAAGTTTATCTCAGAACCTGGGTTCAATTTCCCATCCTCCTCTTCATCCCACACCAGTCACCTAAAGACAAAACACCTAGCAATGCAGCCTTTGTTTTAATGCCCTGAAGTGACACTTCTATTGAACACCACATTCATTTGAAGATTTTAAAAAGTAGAGTATCACCTCTCCATGGTGTTTACTATGTTCTGGTGCCTCGCCAGAATTCTGAAGTAGAGGCTTCATCCAGAGCTTCTACGTCCCTATACTTTGATTAACAGGGGCTAGTTTGGATGAGGATACATTCAAAGATTGATTCCCTCCTCGTTCTAGAGAAAGAGTTTTTACTATGTAATTTAAGTAGATGCACCTTATTTTCATAGAGGAGTCCTACTCCTCTAATGTTATTGCCTTTGTCTACCTTGTGATAAGAAAAAGAAATGTTGAGGCATAATTACCCTATATATTTTGCAGATATATTAAATTCAGGAAGGAAACTAGCACACAAATTCCTTTCACCCCTATAATATAGAGTTTTATTTGGGGGTGTGTATAAATTATGAAAAAACTATTATCAACAAATTGAAACAAATCTGCCCATGTTAGCCACAGAAAGGTTACTGAAAATCCCTGCACTCAGTTATCATTGTCACACAAAGGCATTTGGATAAGTTTTCATGCCTCTCATCTGAGCTCCATAAATGGGGCCAGAGCTTATAGTGACTTCTCTAGTCACCATTTGTGGCTTTGCCTTTGTATATGACGCTATGGCCCAGCTATTGAAAAGTGTTTTCTTCTTCCTTCCCTGGGTTATTTACTTGATCTGTGTTTATCAAGGTTTCTTCCAAAACCAAATGATTGCGAGAGAATAAAAGAGAATCAGAGTGTCTGAGGAATCTTTTATCTTTGGCATAATCAAGAGGTTATATGGAGAGCGGGACTCTAATCTGAATCACAGCTCTGTTCTTAAATGGTTGTGTGGTCTCAGTGAAAGGACCTTACCTCTCTGTGCCTCAGTATTCTCATCTATTAAAAAGGGATGATAGTTACACCTATTTCGTAGAGAATGAAATAAATTTGTGCATATGAAGTTCTTAGGACAGGGCCTGGTATATAGTATGGACCCTATGGAAGCTGTCTTAGGGTTGCTTTTAACTCTGGCCCTACTGTCTTGTGTAGGATAGTTACTCAATTCAGGAAAGGTCATGAAAAGCGAAAGTGGAAAAAGAAATTCTGAGGGCAAGGACTGTTTTCTTTTATGTGAAACTTCAAGTCTAACTAGCTGAGGTGGTTTTTAAGTAGTTCCCAAAAGTCTGGGATATTCTTCCCTTTAAAACATGGAGCTTAATACCCTCTTCCCAAGTGTATGCCAAGTGTATTCAGTGTCTTGCTTCTGATGAAGAGTGCAGCTTGTCTGCTTTGTTCTGTGTCTTGGATCACTCACTTTGAGGCAATCAGCTGCCTGTTCTAACCCAGGCAGTCCTATGGAGAGCTTCACCTGGCCAGGAACTGAGGTCTCTGCAGCAATCAAGGAGTATAGGTAAAATCTGGAAGCACATCCTCCAGCCTTTGGAAAGGTATTTACAGGACAACAGCCTGGGCCAACATCTTGAGAGCAACTTTACATGAGTCCCTGAGGCAGAATCACCCAGCTGAGCTCTCCAGGATTTCTGACCCCTAGAAACTGCAGGAGATAATAAAGGTTTATTATTTTAAGCCCTTAACTTGGATGGTAATTTGTTATATAGCATAGATAACTAAGTATCTAACAGACTTATGTTTGTTCTCTGGATAAAGAGAGGTGTATTAAAGGTAAAGACTCTTGAAGAAAGTATCTTTCATGGCCACTTAAAGTTACTTGAAAATGCCACTAGAGTGACACTACGGGGTATGAAAGGAAGTGCTGGTTAAATTTAGTAGAACAAGAAGAGTTGAGACTTAGCGCTGGTTTCTATTTTTTGCCAGCAGCTTGACCCCAGGCAAGTGGCTTAACTTCAGTAACCTTCCATTTCTTCCCCTATCTTTATTGTAAGAACGAACTCAGAGGGTTGTAAAAATCAAATTCAAACGGGCTTTATAAAACATAAAGTGCCAACCAAATATAAGAGGTGATGATTACATCCTATAATATGGGTGCACAGTTTGCACATGTCATAACTTGTTTCCCATAAAGAAATCTCAGACTTGGAGAGAAGTCTGATCTGGTTTCATGTTGTTGTTGTTGTTGTTAGGTGCCCTTGAGTCCAGTCCGACTCATAGCTACCTTGATAGGCCAGTATTATTTTTCTCCCCATAGGAGAAAGACAGAGACACACATCCAACTTTCCTCTGCCAAGTTAGATGCTGGGAAATCTAAAAACACACCAGCAAACAAATAAAACAATGGAAAGAAAGGACCCTGAGTTTTCAGTTAGAACCCAGTATTTTGAATTCTCCCCCTACCACACGACCCCCCCCCCTTTCCTTTGAGAACTAGGGTAGGGCTATGATTCTTTCTGAGAGGACTGGTGCGAGGAGGACAGATGAAAAGGGAAGTTGGTGATCCATGCTGAAGCTGCTGTGGGCCCATTGAGATGAAGGAAGGGAGGGAGACAGTAAACTCCTAGAAGAACAAAAGAAAAGCCCTGGAAGTCAGAGGAGCCGGATCCTGGTGGATCCTGGTTAAGAAGGAAAATTCCTGTAGACCTTGCATCGTCCAGCATGAGCACAGGCACTGTTTGCCAATCAAAGAAGATGGGCAGAAGGATCTTCCTCTTTGTCCATCTAGGCTTATTTTGCATACTCTTTCCAATATAGCTGAAGCAGGAGAAGTCAAGGGACCAGAGAAACAGTAAAAAGAACAAAGGCAGACTGATTTGGGCTTCATTACCTCTTGAGTAAGAAGCAATCTCAGTGCCTGCCTAAGTATTCTGAGAAACACAATTACCAAGAGAAAAGAATCTGGAAATCAGCACATTGTCATTAACCTCCATTAGATAGAAAGTAAGGTAGGAGTGGATGTCTTCAAGGGCCCCTGCTTTCAGCACATGTGAGGTGACTGTCAGCCAGGGACCCATGCTTTACCTAAAAAGGACTGTGATCTTTTCCAGGTGGGCAGGTGGTTTTTGTTTTGTTTTGTTTTCAATAGTACAGTGCTGTGTTATTTCACCCAGGGGAAGAATGTGCCTCAGTTAGACCAGAAAGGCCAGTTGTTGTTGTTAGGTGCCGTGGAGTCGGTATCCGACTCATAGAGACCCTCATAGGGTTTTCAATGGCTGAGTGCTTCAGGATTGCCCTGGGAGTGGATTGCCAGGCCCTTCTCCCATTTTTGCGGTGCTGGGAATTGAACTCAGGGCCTCAGAGACTGCAGCACAGTGCTCTACCCACTGAGATAAATCCCAGCCCCAGAAAGCCCAGAGTGGGTGACAATTTGGGCAGAGCCATAACAGTGCTACCTCTTGGAAAACTGAAGCCTGGAATAGTCTGTGAGGGCACAGGGCTGTATGCTGCTTGTTAACTGTTGTATCTTCAGGAAATTGCACAGTACCTGGCATAGTGGGCCCTCAAGGAAATTTTCTTGCACGCATTCACACACAGAGGTGCAGAGAAGCCACAGGGGACTTTGCATTCTCTTGAAGGCTTTAAACAAAATGATAGACCTTTAATGCAACCCTCTTCCTTCTCTCAGCCTGGAAAGAGAGTATGGATGTTCAGGCTATCAGGAGTCTCTTTTACATCTTACTACATATGTAAATATCTGACAAATTGCTATCACCAAAAGAATGCATAGGTTAAGTAAAAAAATGAATAAGTTCAATGTTAAGATTTTCTTTTAGTGAAGTGGAAGATAATGTAAGGATGTTTTAATACATTTATTCATTTATTGTCTATAACTGTACCACCCTGGCATCTGATCTTGTCAGATCTGGGAAGCTAAGCAGGGTCTGGCCTGGTTAGTACTTGGATGGGAGACTGCTGGAAATACTGGGTGCCGTACACTTGGGAGAAGGACCTGGCAATCCACTCCTCAAGTAATCAGTCACTGAAAACCCTGTGAATAGCAGAAAAAAACTGACAATAGTACTGGGCATGGCACAGTGTCAGGTAGTGTTTCGTCTTTTGTACCTAGGGTTGCTATGTGTTGGACCCAACCTTATGGCACCGAACAACAACAATTCATTTATCAGCTTACAATGTCATTAATTTAGAATAAAAGTTTCAGCAAAATCACATAATATATTGTACTTTTCAAGGAACATAGGTCATAATTATGCATAAAGCAACAAATTAAAAACAGGAGGACTTAGTGGACATTTAAAATACCTGTTGCAGTGGAGAGTCATATCTCCATCACTGACTTCAGAGGATTGGCAATATTTTTGAGGGGGCAAAAATTTAGGATAATATAAATTAATACAACTAATTCCTACATGTTTTCTACAGGTTCCTACTCATATGATTTTCATTCTCTAGGTAAGCTTTAGGAGCATTTTCTCTAGGCATCCTTCCATTTCTATGATTTTAATATGTTGTTATTGTTGTTAGACGTTTTGAGACAGACTCCATGTGTAACCCAGGCGGGCCTTGAATCTACAATCCTCCTGCCTCAGTCTCCCACATGCTGGGATCACAAATATGTGCCGCCACATCTTGATTACTACCCTCCATTTCTGCACAACACTATTATCAGGGTCAGAAAAGTCTGGAAGATGTGTGGAGTCCCAACTGATTCTTGGAGAATGTGTAAGGTCTGGGAGGCCTGTGGCAGAGCGTATGGCAGGTGGTTGCCATCCTGGTGGTGGGGCTGCAGCTAACTTCCTCCTAACTGGTGGCTAAGGTTGCAAGTAGGCTGTTTCTTTTAATCCACTCAATCCCAGACCTACAAGGTGCTTAAGAGTCACTATGCCCCCAAAAGGGTACTCCTTCTTCCACTTGTAACGGCTTCATTCCTTTCTTTCCTACTTCTATGATGCTGACTCATAGCAAAAGCCACTCCACCATGGAGGACAGCTTACAAAAAGCCCTGCCTGTAGTCCTTGTCCTGTGGAATTCCAGAAGGATTCTCCTTTGTTAGTCCTGTAACAAAACTAGAATGGGGAATGGGGAAACTAGGAGGTGGTCTCCAGAGCTCACTTACACAGCTGAAATCTGGGCTGTTTTACTTAACCTGGTCCAGTTCAGCTGGAAAGAACACTGGCTTCCCTCTCTCAGGTACTGGCACAAACAATTCTCTCTTTAAAGGAATGATTCTCTTTTTAAAGAGCTGTGCCCATAAGAACAGAGAAAGGGAAATCTACTTCCTCAGCGTGAAAAGGGCTGTATGAGAGAGGAATGACTTCTGGACTGGGGCAACTCTTCCTAAAGGAAAAGCTCAGAATGTGTTCTGTTGTCCTTTGGTCAGGCACAACTGATACAATCTCTCCGGACGGAGGCCTGGAGAGGCTGAGCCTCCTAGGACTTTCTCTCCAGGTAAAGAGAGCAGACTCCTGTGGCGCTCGAGCCTCGCTTCTCCGAGGATCTTCCAGCCTGGAAAGAAAAGATGCAGAGTTTGGGAGCTGCTGTTCTCTTTGAATCACAGACAAAAGTCAGGTTGAGACAAATCAGAATTCATCTGTAATAAGGGGGAAGGGAAGTTACCAAAAAGCCAACACCATCAGTGTTTTGTTCACATCATTCTTATAGGCTTGGAAAGAGGACTCCTCACAGAAACATCACCCATGCAGGCTCAAGGGGGTCTTCCCTGCTCTCTTCCATTCTTACACCACACTCTGGGTGTTTGAGCCCAAGTGGGCAAGACCACAGGTGGACTTAGTGGTTGGACTTGCTGCCTGGGTGACCCGGGGACCTAGGCAACTGCTGTCTACAAGATAAGCTTCCTTCTCTACTTTGCTTATTGGTGGTTTAAAACCTAGGGGGTGCCACATCTGTGGAAACCTTCCCTGCACATTCTTTCTACCTATGAAGAGGCCACACCTACCAGCAGAACAGACACTGAGTCCCTGATCTCTTCAGAAGATCTCCTAGGGAGAGAAAGGGTAGCTGTGGCCTCCACCTTCCAGTGTCCGTTGGCCGGCCCCTTACTTTTGTAGGATTCTCTCTGCCCATTCTCTCCTTTGTGATCCTCCCAGAGGTTGGATTGAGCTAAAATCCAGTTACGAAATGGCGGGTAATAGCAGTTCTACACAGCATACAACTCTTGGTATTATGTCCCATGTCTTTGAGAGGGGGAAATTTGAGAGCTCCTAAGCAGTTTGGGGGACATCCCCTACTGAGCCTGGACCAATGAAGTCTAGGGTTCCAGGGACTGGCCAACACAGCTGGACTTAATACCCTCTTACCTGGGCCTGGCTCCATCCACAGACCCTTGGGACCATGGCAGACCTTGCAGCCACAGCCTCTTTTGTCACAGGACTGTCTGGGGCTTGCGCTCCACCTGCCACTGCCACCAGTGCCCGATCAGCTGAATGTCCTTACTCAGGTCCACAAAGAGGCTCAAGAAGCTTCCTAGTGAGGCCCCACTATCCACTATCTTTCAGGGATAGCACTGTCCCCAGAGTTGCCTAGAGGCACCTGCCTGGGAGACGTGGCAGAGAAGTGAAACTAGTGTGTCCAGGGCAGAGCTGAGCCCAAACTTGCGCTCACCTTTCTTCCCTCACCTGCCTAGCTTTAGCCCAAGCTTGGGGGACTCAGCCTTAGCCCCTGACGCCAGTCGCGCCTCCTGCAGGGCACTCAAGATCCGGGCTGCTGGGCTCCTCTCCAGGTTGCGTGTGGCCTCCAATGCCTACACATCCCAGGCCAGGCCCCCAGCGCCCATTCCACGTTCCCCTAGGCTGCAGTTAATTCGCATCTCCCACGTGGCTAGTGCTCTAAGCTGTCTCTTGTCTCCCGCCCAGGGAAAGGGTCTGGTATTTGGGGACCTCTAAGGGTCAAGGGGGCTGGGATTTGGCTCAGTGGGTAGAGCGCTGTGCTGCAATCTCTGAGGTCCCTAGTTCAATTCCCAGCACCGCAAAAGTGGGAGAAGGACCTGGCAATCCACTCCCAAGGCAATCCTGAAACAGTCAGCCATTGAAAACCCTATAAGGGTCGCTATGAGTCGGATACCGACTCGATGGCACCTAACAACAACAACAACAAGGGTCAAGGGTTACACGGGAAGACCAGCACCAGGAGGACGATGCCGGAGGGTCGCTCCAGCTGGTAGGTCTTGGAATTTGCAGAGGAGGGCGAGCCTTCTTCTCCGAGCTCCTGGGCGCTCTGCGCTCTCTTCTTGGGGCAGTTTTCAGCCTTTCCTCTCCTTTGCTTGGTTATACCGGTGCAGTGAAATTGTAAAGACAACCGCAGCTATGCTGGACCTGACCATTTAAAGTGCTAAAAGTGATATATTTAGATAAGTGTTCATACGTATCCACACACCTTAATTCGTCTCCTGTCTGTTCTCTCCCCCTATCTCGGAGCTCCCACCAGGTATGTTCTAGAATAGATACAGGTTGCCAGCGCTGTCCGCCAGGTGTCCTGAACATCAGTTACAAATCTCCTCGGGGGACAAAACATCTGTTCAGGCAGAGGCTGGGAAGCCAAGACGACGAGTGTCGGGGCTTGCGAGGACGAGGACGCGCCACGTCCCGGCTTGGCGCCAGGGAAGACGGCCCCCGCCGGTCACAAACGATTTCAAGATCGCAGGTGTCCCCAAAGAGAGGGCGCCACCAGCGACGCGCGTGGCAGGGGCGTTCCGCGATGCGCCACGCCCGGCCCCACTGCCGCAGACCGGTGCTCTGTCCCTTCACTCCCTCCTCTAGGTTCAGGGTGGGGACTCTCTTCCACTCTGCTTTTCCTCCCGAGGTAGCAATTTACGCCCACGCGGCTGTCCCCGACCGCGCCCCGCTGTGCGCCGGTGGAAGGGCGCGGGCGGTGTTGCGCTGCCTTGGGCTGCGCCAAACCCGGAAAGCTAGGGTAATTGAACAGTCTTCCGAAGACGGAGGGAGGGGGCAGGGCTGTCTTCAATTACATGTGTTAGTATTAATTTCTGTTCTACTAGGTGGTATGAGTACACGGTGGAAATAAAGCAGGGCAGAAGGATGCGCACGCAAGCAGGTATTTGAAGGTTCCGTCCTGGGTGCTGTAAGTAGCATCTGAGTTCTTGGATGACTGGATGCAGAGATCCTCTTGGGTCTGCCTACCCGCAGACCCTGGCAGACTGTTTCCCCCGAGTCCCCCACGTCCGCTGATAATCTCTACATTGGCAGGTCCTCCCCAATGCTGCTCAACAGTTTGCCGTGCGTTTCCCCGGGAGATCGGCGGCCTTTCCCGCCTAGTTCTAGTCGAACATAGCACAGCCGGCCCCGCGAAGTGAATGCTTCTGGATCAAACGCTCATTATTGACTACACTGGTATCTAATGTGGGCGAGGGTATAAGAAAGGGGCTCATTTTTCTTTTCAATTCCTGATACTATTCCCAGTTAATGTTCCTGATGGTTAATAAAATGTACTTTTCGATCGTAATATGGGGACGGTGCGATCCCAGTAAATGTCACAAGATGTAAGACAAGAAAGTACTCCGGGACTGTACGCGGGACTGACTGTATTGCTTCCAGTTTTGGCTACGGATGCACTAAAATAACCTGTTAACACACACCAAAGTGCATCCCTATAATAACCTCCTCAATCATTTATTAAAAGTCGTGTCAAGCGGGCCTGTATAATTCATCTGTATGCAAATACATCAATGTCAGGCCATTAGTGTATTGCTCAGGTTTTTATTAAAGTGCATTCTTTTTAATTCAGCCCCGTAAAATACGAGCCCCATTGCTCAAGAATTATAGCAACTATTAGAGTAACATATGGACAACATGCACTCAGAAAATAAAAACCAACAGATAAAGTGGCGGGGTCACACCGCAGGAGCAAACACTTAACAAAATGGCAGTGGGGTAATAGATTTTTTTTTTTTTTTCTCCAGGGCTTTTGGCGAGAGGGTGTCATGGCATCCACACCTAGGAAATGGCAATCTCCAAGTTATTTTGCCCTGTCCCTATTCCAGATCCAGCCCCATCGGTGTCCTCAGAGTTAGGAGGGGGGAAGCTTCCTGAGTCGCTCGGTCCTCAGTTTTCCTCCCTCCCAGTATTGCAACGTTCCAGAGAGGAGGGGGACTGCTTTCCTTAACCCAACGGCCTCTAGAGACGTCAGTGTAGGTTTTATCCTCACCCTTGTCTCCTCCGTGATCCACGCCTCCTCCTCCACCCTCACTATGCCTTTCCTATTCCACGCGATGTTCAAGATGTTCACGGGATACCCCGAGTACTTTCGGGATCGCCCTTCCCTCCCTGTCTGTGGGAAGGTGGCAAAGGAGTGGACAAGGCCCAGGAAGGCCCGGGGACTTACTGGCAAATTTCACTCTCACGTGTAGAAGCCTGGGGGAAAACTTTCCAATGGAATCACTCGGTGGCTGAAAATAAGGACGTCTTTTAGCGCCTGACTCAGAGCAAACATAGGTACCCTCTGCCTGCCTGCTTCATTTCGAGCTTGGGCCCTTCAAATTTCCCTGGTCAGAACGCACTGCTCCAATTTCGATAACCTACAGAAAGCTCTAGCCTGATTTAAAAGGACTGTGCTAGTTCTGGTAGGGAGGACAGAACTGGGCGTTGGGTGTGGCCCTGCTTCCTTTAGTGGAAGAGGGAGGAGGGAAGGAAGAAGAGAAAGAAAAAGAGAAATCCAATGGAGAAGCCAGCAGCATCAAATACAGTTTTTAAAATTTTTAATTGCCATTAGAATAATCAATTTTCAGATGCCCCAAAATAAACCTCAAATTCAAAATACCACAGAGCCTACACAGAAAAATGGAAAGAAAAGTGGAAAAACTCCTAAGAACAATCTTCCAGATTTAATGAGAGAGTCCCCACACCCTCATCACCCTAGCATGGTAATTGAGCAGATCTATTAACTTGTTACACTAGATTTGTTTAAAGAGACTATTACACAGTCATTTAATCAATTTGTTACACTGGAGGTCCTGACTTATGAGACACTTGCCTTATGATTCCTTAATGACTGAATTAATTTGTTTTAATAAAACCAACATTGTGTACAAGTACATTTCTAGAAATGTAATTTTGGAGACAGAACAGTCCAATGCTTCATCTGATTAGGTCCTTTCCATGGTTTATCAAAGTCTGTAGTTTCTGACATAGCCGCTTGTATGGAGTATTTTTCTTTTTTATAGCGCCATTAATTTAATATGGATCATTAGTTCTTTATACACATGCATGTTCTGACAAATGTACCCAATGAATAATGCAGCTAATGTGCTTAGGCCCAAATGCATCACATCATAAACAGAGCCCTCTGCAAAAATAACAATAATGAAATAAAACACCACCTCCAGTCACTGTGGGCATTATCTGGGTAGAGTTCTGAGTTACATTTAAGTCTTGTTTCACAGAGCAAGATATTCCTGGCCCCAGAATTACAGCAACATAACCAACTGGGTCTAACTACATAGTGAACACAAATAGATTTATGGTGAATTAAGGTTGTCTTGAGAGCAGATGCAGGGCAAGAAAATCGTTTTTGCTCTTGATGGAAACTGACGTGTGTGGAATAAAATGTAAATAAACTAAAAGTCCCCAAGAAAAAGGACTTGATGTTATTGATTATGTAAAATAATTAGGACATTACAAATGATAATGCTCTACAAATAATTGGTATTTATGGCTTGAGTTTTGCAGGAAGAAATGGTTTAGGTTCTGAAATACCACTTGAATAATGGGACATGATGTGGGGCAATAAAAAATTAATAATAGAGTGATTGGAATGATCAGCTTATAACCAATAACTGATATAAATGAGAACAGAATGAGCTTAATGTGGAGGTAAACATTTGAACTTAGAGGAATATAAGGTGGAATGATGGCCCTATATGATCACTAAGGGCATAAAGTGGCTCTGCATAATTTGTGTAACTGTGCACAGAAACCAAATATTGACTAAATAGCTTAACAATTATTACAGGGAAGAGGGAGATGCTGGATATATTTTCAATATAGAGATACCTTATAAATCTTTCTTAATAATGGTGGACAGGCAGGGATATGAACTTGATTTCATTTTGAATAAAGATTTCAGACTGCACACATATTAACAGTGTGTTTAAATGCTTTCATGCTCTCTTTTTACTGTTCCTTTCAAACAGGAATGGACATGTGAGTTATTGAATGGAATTTGTAAATAAAATGATATGGTTACTTCTTCTATATCAGACATAATTATGATTATTACAGGCCTGTGAAACTCAGCTTAGAGTTATATGAACAGAAAGAAATCTGCTATATAAATATTCTGAAAAACACTCCCACTCAAATTTCAATAAGAGGCACAAAAATTTTGTGGGTTGTATTTATTGGTTATGGTATATGGTTAAAACAACACAGTATTATTTATGGTTGGGATTCTGTTTTGAAACCAATCTTCCAAATGTGATTCTGTTGATAAAATAGGCTCAGTCATTCACCCCAAAGTTTGTGAATAACCTGAAAGATGTCACTAGAGTTTTGATTTTTGAAGCATAAACATTTGTAAAATGAGAAAGAATTTTAGGTATCATACAGTTCCTCAGTTCTGACATTTTCACAAGCTACATTTATCTTTTCCATTTCACTATAGCTCAATGATTTTTCTGAGCCTGAGACAGGAATGTTTATGATGATAAATCAGTGTTGCTTAATTAGATTCATCTTTACTTCATTTTAATGTTAGTTGGAAATGTATGTTTCTTTAGTTTATAAAAATGAATAAATTTAATCTCTTCCTGGTGTAAAATAAGTGGTGTGAGACCAAACATCAATGCTATATCCATTTTGGAGTTTTTAAATTTATTCTAAATTCCTTATGTAACATCTTACCTTCTTGCTTTAACAAATGAATTTTATGCACTTCTTTCTATTTGTAATCAGCTACCGCAAAATGTATTTGCTATTTATTACAAAGTAAATGAATCTGACCTTTTGCCCATTTCACCAGATGCTATTTCTGACCATCGAAAAAAGCCTGTTTAAAGTCAACAATATTAAGCATTTGAAGTCACAAGACCAATTCAAGGTCATTTTAATACTGGCAAAAGGTTAATTAGATCATTGCATTAAAACAGAAATAGACTTTTACTCAACTTCATCTAAATAAGCATAGACAAGCTTACTTTACCTTTCAAAGTTTCCTAAAAGATTTTAGCTCCTTTTAAAAAACATGTTTAAAATAATTTCTAACAAATTTGTAGTTTTCCTCTGCCAATTTTAGTAAGATTTGTCATTTATTGGGAGCTTATTATGTCTCAGGCAATGTGCAACATATACCATCTCAGGTAACCTCTTGGTGACTCTACAGAGTAGGTATCATTATGTTTGCATTTTATAGGTGAAGTTACTGAGGCTCAGAGAGGGGATCTAGATGAACAGAGGCATTGGTCTGGATGCAAACTTAGGTCTAAACTGCTGTACCATGCTGTCTCCATGAAATATATTACACAGCATGTTAAAAACCACAAATATATATATTTTTTCATTTTAATTTCTCTTTCATATAGTTTAACACAATAGAAGCAAAGGGCCTAAGAAATATATACACTCACTGTGGGTCTTTTTTTGTTCTTGTTTTTTGAGACAGGGTCTTACTATTTAGATTAGGCTGCCCTGGAACTCACTATGTAGCCCAGACTGGTTAGAACTTGTGATCCTCCTGCCTCAGACTCCCAAGTGCTAGATTACAGATTTGCACCACTATGCCCAGTTTGGTTTGATTCTAAGAACAATGAAGTTTTGTACTTACCTCACATTAGACTTTAATAAAAGGATATTGAGTATAATGACAAATGGGTGTTCAATTCAGACTCTCTCATAGTGTAAATGTCAGCAAATACGATTGAATGTAAGCTGCCTGCCTGATCACCATAACTAAATTAGGAGTTCATTTTGTCAACTAAGTGAGATATAAGAACAGGTCTCAGGATGTTTCTTATTCTTAGTACCTGGGAACAGTAATTTACTGGTCAATTCCTTATGGGTTCTGAAGGAACAGTTTGCACACTCCAAGGGATAGTTTCTTACAGAGCTCTTATTCCTAGAGAGAAACTTCCTTCCTAGTAAATTGACCAACAGATTGTTAATATCATCATGTTTGCTCTTGTTGGTGCCTCGAAGATTTAACCCTGGTAAAGAAACTCCCCATGGGATTTTGGAATTGTTAGAAAATTTCTTGTAAGCATTTTGTGTTATGGTTGGTTTTCCCTGTGACTGGGAAGGTTTGTTATTCAGACTCCACTACTTACCACTGTGTTGTTGTTAGGTGCCATTGAGGCAGTATCCACCTCATAGCGACCCTATGTACAACAGGTGAAACATTATTGTCAGTGCTTCTCTGCTATTTATAGGGTTTTCAATGGCTGAGTGTGTTTTGGGAGTGGGTTGCTGGGTCCTTCTCCCAAGCCTACAGCACCTGGTGTTCCCACATGGTTTCCCATCCAAGTATAACTAGGTCCAATCCTGCTTAGCTGCTGAGATCTGACTGGATCGGACGCCACAGTGGTACATCTGCGTGCACTTAGCACTGTACTGTTTTCTATTTGTTTCACATGGTTCTTAAACTGCACCTGATTTTCTTGTGTAGGCTGCACTAATTTTTTTTTTGTGTGTGTGTGTAGGGGGTTGTGGGTGTTTTCTAGCATGCATTTGTGCCAGTGTGTGTGAACAGGATGCATGCATGAGAGCCTGCTGCTAGGGATGAAATCTGGGACTTTACACTTGCCAGGTGGTAAGCCATCTAACCCTGAGTTACACCTCCAACCTCTGTATTTTTTTGAGGGAGTGAAAAGGAGTGGGATAGGGTCTCATTATGTAGCCCAGGCTGGCCTCAAACTTATGATGCTCCTGCCTCTGCCTCCCAAGTGTTGGAATTACAGGCATGGCCACAACACCTTGCTGGACTAAATTTCTTGAAGGGAGAAATATGCATTCTGTTCTAGTCTTTCTTACACAGATTATTTTTCTGGTTAGCCTCTGAAATACAACTTTCTGGGACACTTGCAGGCCACAGATTTCAGGGACAATCTTCTTACACTATTTCTACTTTTAAGATGCTCAATATTCATTAAATACTGTGGGAGATTTTCAGTGGAGTGAATCTGGACTCAGAGGGTAATGAAATTCCCTGTTCTGCCTTGCAAACAGCTTTGCCCTTCTTTCAGTGCCTGTGACTCTGGACACCATTTGGGACAGGGTTAAAAAAAAAAAAAACATTTAAGAGGAGACAAACAAGTTTAGTCAATGAGTAACAGTATCTGGGCCCAGTTCAGAATTTTTTTTTTTCAGTGTTGGGGATAGAATTCAGGGCCTTGCACATGTTAGGGAAGTGCTCTACCTCGGAGCTATATCCCCAGCGCTCTTTTTTCCTTTTGGAGTGACAAAATTAATATAATGAATGTATCTATCACTAAGATTCTGAAACTGTCATGGTTTCTAAGATAGAATTGGACTCTCATTTATTAAATATAAAACCTAAAATCTAGTGCAGGGACTACCATATAAAATGTATGGCTTTCCATACATTACTGAGAGTCAAAGACTACAAATTCAACCTGCCTGAACACAAAGGCAGCAAATCCTTTTTCTAAGTTCCATGCATTCAGACTCTATTTAAAATGGTTCTTGGCCAGCTACTTTTCAGTTCTGGGTCACTTGGTACACTGGATGGCTCTGGTGTATGTGAAATCAAAGGCAAGGTGCTCTAGCTGTGAGATGTGACTATAAAATTGCTAGGCAGAACTTGCTGCCAAGAGGGTATCTGGATTCCTTTTTTAGGTTTTCTCCTAGTTCTACCTTAGGACTTTGTGGTCTAGCCATGCTCCTTTGCTTTCTTATGGGGCTCTTGTGAGGGATCACATCAGACCTTATAATCTTTAGGCTGTAATAAGGCTCCAGATTTTTTTTTTTTTTGTACTGGGGGTTGAACCCAGGGCTTCTCACCTGCATGCTTTGCAAGTGCTGGACCACTGAGCTCCACCCCCAGCCCATTTTTTCAGTTTTTGAGACAGGGTCTCACTAAATTACACAGACTGCCTCTGGTCTCGAACTTGCGATCCTCCTGCCTCTGCCTCCCGAGCTGCTGGGATTACAGGCGTGAGCCACCGCATCCAGCAAGGCTCCAGATTAAGTGAAAATGGACTAGTTTCCAGCTTTATGCCTTATGGCACATCTAAATTAGATGAGATAATAAGTAATATGCCCACAATAATGCCTAGCATGCAGTAATTGAACACTAATTGCCTCCTGTTATTATTATTGATACTATTGTGACTATTGTCTTTTTTATTAAATGCCCTTGTTGTTGTACTAATAATGACAATGGCAATAATGATCCTAATCAACTTCCACTCTCAGAAATGACTTCTAAATTCTGAAGTGTCTTCCTTGAGTACAGTGGAATGGCTGACATTTAATTTTGGTACTCCACAGAAGCAAGAATCAGTTTGAAGATGCTCCCTCCTCTTTTATAGGGCAGCAATAAACATGGCTGTATCTCATTAAATTTAATGAGCCCTCATAAAATAACCATTACATTTTGAAGGTAATGAACAAATAATTTTGATGGTTGGTAAATAAACTACCAAGGGCAGTTTCATCACAGTTTAGGGCTGCATAGGGTAGAAGGGACATCAGGAAGGGGCTGTGGCATTGTTTTTTGTAGTAAGGCCAAGCCAGGATGTGCCCAGCTTCACTGTATGAAAGTCCATGGGGCAATAATCTTCATTTTGGCCAGGGTGTTCCTGACTATGCCTTGGTTGTGAGATGTGATTAAATTGATTGGCTTAAAATCTTACTAAAGGATTTTGTATATCATATCACTGATATTGAATTTGAATACTATTGTGGTAGGTTAAACTAAATAATTTATTTTATAAACATAGAAGTAGAGCAGATTGAATAGGGTATGCAAATTTATGTAAATACTGCTACAAATTCAGACTCTTCTGATCCAAGAGCCCTGGTACTTTTATAAACAGGGTGGTAACACTGTAAATCAGGAGTTATTAACCTGTGGTCCACCACCCAGTAGGGTCCTGAATTTATGTGCAAAATTGCATGCGTATGTGTTTTGCTAGAGGAAGAGTCCATAGCTTTCACTAGATTCACAAAGGGATTCACTACCAAGAGTCTAAGAACCACAACATAGTGCATATAAATAGTCTAGATGGTCATATTAAATTATATAGCATTTACTCTCTGCTTTTCAGAAAGTTATTCTTCATCAGAATAAAAATTTGCTACTTATTTTATGATCTGGCTAGAACTAAAAGTTCTTGACTTTTAAATAAAACACCTTGGTTTCCTTTGTAGATACACAAAATTTTTAAAATTTGCTCATTTATATCCCTGGATTTTTTCTTTTTAAAAATTTTATTAGTAATTTTTTTAGTTAGTGTACAACTTAATGTGTTTCACTGTGACATTTCCATACATGCATATCATTGTACAGGGCTGGGGTTTAGCTCAGTTGATAGAGTGCTGCTCTGTACTCTCTGAAGCCCTGAGTTTGATCCCCAGCACCTCAAAAATAGGAGAAGGATGTGACAGCCCACTCCTGAAATAATCCTGACAGAATCAGCCATTGAAAACCTTATGAGGGTTGCTATGAGTTGGATGCAGCTCGATGGCACCTAACAACAATATATCACTATATATTGCTCATATTCATCTCTCCCATTATGCTCTTTCATCATCCTTGTGATGAAACTCCCCTGATCCCCTTCCTCCTTACCAATGGTCCTCCTGCTTGCATGTCTTATTTGTGTACACACCTGAACTTTTCTACATTGCCTTTCCTCCCTGAAATCAGTCTTCCACTGTCAGTAGTTCCTGTAGTTTTAACTTTCTATCTTAGCTAGGCACTGTGAGGCACATCTATAATCCCAGGAAACTGGGAGGCTGACACAAGAGGATCTCAAGTTAGAGGCTAGAGGCATACTATGAAATTTAGTTAGACTCAGTCAGAATAAAAAATAAAAATGAATTTGGGGGTGTAGCTCAGTGGCATAGTGTTTGTGTAGCATGTATGGGGCCCTGGGTTCAACTTTCCAGTACTGAGAAAACAGAAAACAAAAACCAACCAACCAAACAAACAAAAATTCCAAAAAGAACTTTCAGTCTTTATTTTCTGTTTGCTTGTTTTGTTTTGGCTTTTTCTAGACAGTCTCACTATATAGCCCAGCCTGGCATCAAACTTGTAATCCTCCTCCCTCCACCTCCCAAGTGCTGGGATAACCAATGTGCACTACCATGCCCAGTCAGTCTTTATTTCTTTTAGTCTATTTTAGTTACCAAGCCACTGAAGGCTTTGATCAAATGAAGTGGGTCTGAAAATGGATTACCTTCAAATTAACCTAAAAACAATTCACATATTTCAGATTGACAAGTGCAGCAGGAATGTTTGCATCCTTAGATTATCCCTATAAAATAAGCAGAGTAGAGAAAGATAGTTTTATAGCTATGCAAAATGAGACCCAAAGAAATGTAGAGACCTGTTTATGGCCCTAGGGGCCAAGCTTCTCAAGAAAAGCAAAGGCGGATTCATAGAACTTTAGAGCTGGAAAGGGCCTTTGATGTTATTGTGTCAGACTTTACCAAATTAAAAAAGTGTTGAGTTAGAATTCAAGTCTCTCTTTTTGAGTCTGTGTTCATTCACTTAAAATGATATTCTCCAGTTGCATCCATTTTGCAGCAAATGACTCTATTTCATTCTTTTTTATTGCTGAGTAATATTCCATTGTATATATGTACCATAATTTTTAAAAATCCATTCTTCTGTTGATGGGCATCTTGATTGGTTCCATACATACATACCCTTGCTATTGTGAAAAGTGCTGCATTGAATATGGAGATGCAGGTGTCTCTGTGGTTTGATGACTTGTCTCCCTTTGGGTATATTCTCAGGAGTGGTATGTGGGAGATGAATCTTACTTAAGTGAAGAAAAAACCTATACATAAGTAGATATATAAAAACGCACAATTAAACTTAGTGAAGAAGGGAAAATATAGAGTAGAAAGAAGGAGGGAGGATACTAGCAAAGGGAAGTAGAGATTGTGGAAGGTGGGATGGGGAGGAAAAACAATGCAAAGGGATAAAGAGGAGCGGATAATCTCAATGTAAATGATACAACTTCATGAGTACATGGGAAAAATAGGGGACTATAACCCAAATATGCATACGAGTTTTACTACATTTGTCAAAACCTCATAAGTAAATAAAAGTGTAACCAAAAGTGATGTAATAGTTCAATAACGGAAAAGCAAATGCTATATTACTCTGTACCCCACCAATATTTACTAATATGAGGAGAAAAGAATTCAAGTCAAGTCTCTAAGTTCCAACACAGAACTTATTTAGGATGCCATATCTCCTGAGGCCATTGGGTGTGTGTTTGTGATCAAAGTAGAATTTACAATGCTTAAAGATAATTTCCACTTTGGCTATTCATTTTCTCTTCTATTATTTCTTTCATGTATCCATCTATCTGACTAACTGTTTATCTTTCTATTCATCTACCTGCCCATAAACACATATTGTTGTTGTTGTTAGGTGCCATCAAGTCGGTGTCTGACTCATAGTGGCCCTATGTACAACAGATGAAACACTATTGTCAGTGATTCTTTGCTATTCATAGGGTTTTCAATGGCAGATTGATTTTTGGGAGTGGGTTGCCAGGTCCTTCTCCCAAGCCTATGGTATCTGGTGTTCCCAGGTGGTCTCCCATCCAAGTACTAACCAGGCACCACCCTGCTTAGCTTCTGAGATCTGACAGGATCAGATGCTACAGTGCTATGGCTGCAGGCAATATAAACATATATGTGAACTCATAAATATAAGTATGTAGAAGTTTAAGCATGTAGAGTATTATTTATATGCAGTTGGAGTGAGTTAACTCCTTTTCTTAGATCTTAACAAACTTCTTTATAAGAAAAATCATCTCAAGCTGGGCTTGGTGGTGCACATCTGCAACCCCAGAGCTCAGGAAGCTGAGGCAGGAGGATCAGCGTGAGTTTGAGGCCAGCCTGGTCTACATAGTGAGTTCTAGGCCAGCTTGAGCTACACAGCAAGACCTTGTCTCAACAAACAAACAAAACAAAACGAGAGAGAGAGAGAGAGAGAGAGAGAGAGAGAGAGAGAGAGATATTATCTCCTTAATTTAATACTACCTAATTATCCTTAAAATGATGGTATTCTGGGTCAGAGATACCCTGAAAATGTCACAAAAGTTGGTCAAAATACTTTTTGTTGTATTAAAAATTATAAGTTGACTGGACATATCAGAGGAATATATATAGTCTTATAATTTCATCATTTGTGGACTTTTAACATCTTCAGTAAGTCAATATCTAGTCTCATACTGATAAATGGATGGTATTATTTGAAATAATGTGTACGGAAGAATTTTCTGGTTATATATTGCCTAAAAACATAAGGTTATTTATTCACTAACCTTTGAAACATTTCTTCAGTGTGGATTAGACAATTAACAAAACCCTTGTGTATTTTCTTACAATGTGCCTGTGAAACACAGTGAGGAAATCAGCAGCATCCTCTCAGCTCATGGAACCAGCAGCATCCTTATCTTTTAGGAATCATAGAGGATTCTAAATCCTTAAACCTATGGGTTTATATCCCCTGTATGTTCCTTCATGTTTTGTAGTTCTTAATGAGAACTTCTGCTTGGAAGGTGGAAGCAGATCATGGTTTCTGATATTGCCAGGGGATCGGCCCAGCTGAAGCATCCAATTACTCACTCTGGACCCTATTTGGAGAGAATATTCAGTCTCTGCTTTGTGCCTTGGGCCTGCTTAATGTAGCCATTGAAGTCTTCTTAGTTACTTTTCAATCGTTTGGTCTCTATACAACTCCCTATGTGTTGAAGAGGCCACTCTCTTAAGATAGTACACACACTCTTCGCTTGGCATCAATCCATGGGATAGGCCCAGAGTACTGGGACATAACCTGCTGATTACATTAGTAATTGGATGACAAAAGTAAGGAAAGGTTTTCTGAGGTTTTCTGCTTTCTGAACCCTGGGGTATTTCTTAAAGATAAAAAAGTGCTAAATGCTTCTAACACAGATTTTTGTCGATAAAAAAAATCTCCTTTAATATTTCCTTTTATTCTCTATCTTTGGAAGTAGGCACAGGGATGTGAGTCCATTCACATAGAGGGACTCACATTAACATCAGTAAACAGGAACACAGAAAACAGTGAAAGACCTTAATAGTGAACTATTGTATATGTGGGTGCTGTAAACTATTACTTAAATATAAAATAATTATCATTGTTTTATTGCAGAATGGTTGTAATTTTTGTTGCATTATAAATATCACAGATCCAATCTTTTTCTACTACCACAGCAGTTTCTGAAGACATGTAAACCCATAGTGTTATTACTCTCTAATCTAGTTGAGGTGATGAAATAGTGCCAAAACTCTCATTGCAATTTCATTAGCATATTCATGAGTCGCACTTTTGCAGTGTTGCAGAAACAACACAAATTGGTTTGTGAATTGTGAACTCCCCTTTCTTCTCCTCTCCAGAAGCACAGACTGTAGATTAGCAAATCAAGTTGGCTCACAAACTTCTAAGCACTAAATTGTGCAAGTTTTCTGCTTTGCTCTTTATTTACATATTTTATGATTCTTCTTTTATCAAATGCCATTTGAGTGGACATATCCAATATAAGAGCAACAATGGCTTGGAAAAACAGAAGTTCTGGAACAGTCATAATAAATTGTCCTGCTAGAAGAAATCATTTCTTTTGTTGCTATTGCTGTTTCTTTTCTTTTTCTTCTTTTCTTTGTTGAATGAGGATTAAGAGCCTGGCACTAACATCTGTAATCCCAGTGACTCAGGAGGTGGAGGCAGGAGTATCCCAAGTTCCAGGCCAGGGCAACCTGTGTAATTTAGTGACACTCGGTCTCAAAATAAAAAATTAAAAAGGAGCTGGGGGTGCAGCTCAACAGTAGAACACTTGCAAAGTATGCACGGGGCCCTGGGATTAGGCCCCCGGGGTTCAGGTCCCCGGTACTGGAAAAAAAAAAAAAAAGATGCTTTTGTAATTTGGCTGGAATAGGCTTGCACTTTCACCACGCCAGGTTTGTTTCCCCTTGACACATAGCTAGAGCACATTTTCCAGCTTCCTTGCATTTGGGTGTGACTATAATACTGAATTCAAGGAGGTGGTGCACAACTTTTCTAGACATGACCCAAAAATACTTCATGATGCAACCCTCTCCCTCTTGCTCCATCTGCTGGTTGGATGTTGACCCTCTGGGAAACTTTGGTGGCCAGCATTTGCACATGACAGAGCCTTCCCCACCCCAGGGTCCCTGAATGGAGTTTCTGCTTTCCACTCTTTCCTGCACTTTAAATGAGAAACATCCTCTGTGATAATCCATTGAGATTTCAGGTTTTATCTGTTAAAGCAGCTAGCGTTATTTAACTAATTCAATGGCATCTTTATTATCCACATTTTATGTTGTTTAAAAAACTTGATATTTGAGGTTTAAAACATGTAGTTCCTTTCTGCTATTTGTTGTATACTTTTGCTATGGTTCTGTGTTTTCAGCTTTGTAGTGCCCCATTTTTTACTAGTTAAGTGCCCCAAAGGAACATTATATAATTAAATAAACCCAGTTCTTCAATCTCCCTTAGTAAGTTAAGCATTCAGGGAAATGTTTGTGAGCACTTACAAGTCAGTAGTACCAGGTAGAACACAGGGCCACTATTTAGTTAACTTGTTAGTTGTTAGGTGCCATTGAGTTGGGTCTGACTACTAGCAACCCTACATACAACATATGAAACATTCTCCAACACTGTGCCTTGCCTGGCACTATGTCAGTGCTTCTCTGCTGGTCATAGAGTTTTCAATGGGTGATCATTTCAGGATTGTTTTTGGGAATGAGCTGCCAAGTCCTTCTCCCATTTGTGCGGTGCTGAGGATCAAACCTAGGGCCTTAGAGCATGTAAAGCAAGCATTCTCCCAACTGAGCTAAACCCCAGACCAGTTATTTAACTAGAAAACAAGAAAAGACAACTTTGCTTAGCACCCAACCTATTTCAGAAATTAAACATTGGGCCAGGCATGGTGGCGCACACCTGTAGTCCCAGCGGCTCGGGAGGTGGAGGCAGGAGGATTGCAAGTTCAAGACAGAGGCAGTCTGTGTAACTTAGTGAGACTCTGTCTCAAAAAGTAAAAAAAAAAAAAGGGCTGGGGGTGCAGCTCAGTGGTCCAGCACTTGCAAAGCATGCAAATTTGAGGCCCTGGCTTCAACCCCCAGTACCACACACACACACACACACACACAAAAAGAATAAAAAAAAATAAATAAAAGAAGCTAAACATTGGGAATGTGGTTAATTTTTACAGTTTATGTAGCACTTTCCACCTACTAATGTACAGTCTAATGTAAGTTTGCTCAGTGTTTTGAAAGAATTAGATGGATTTCTCAGGAGATGAAGATTCCAGCCTGGCACGGTAGCTCATGCCTGTAATGGCTGCAACTCAGGATGCAGAAGCAGAAGGACTGTGAGTTAAAGGCCAGAGGCAACCTGCTTAATTTAGTGAGACACTGATTCAAAATCAATGAAAAAAAAGATGTGGCTTGGTAGTAGAGTACTTGCAACATATATGTGAGGCCATAGGTTCAACCTCCTTACTAAGGGAGATCCAAGTACCATCCCCCCAAAGAAGACGCAGTTTGCATTTTAAAGTGAAAAATCTGTATCACAGTAAAAACAAAAAAATCACACTGTTAACACATTGAAAAATTCATCTTACTCCTAATCTTACTGGGCAGCTAAGGATAGTTTCTCAAGGTGACCGCTTCTTTTTTTGCTAATACTACATTTGATTTATACTCTATATTGCTATGGCTGTGGTGTTTCCAAAAAAATGTGAAGCCATCAAGGTTTGTGTGTGAGAGTAGATGGGAGATACTGAGGGGCAATTATATTATTATTGAAATGAAAATAGTATATAGTTAGTGTAATGGATACTATTGAAGTATAAAAAAAGAGCTAACTCTAGATATTTTCTAGCTTATTTGAAATACTGTGCAAAAATCAGCTTAAGTTTAAATATGTTGTAATCTGTTTTGCACCCCTCACTGCAGCCAAGATTCCATTATATTTGGAGCTCAAACCTGTTTTGAACAGACAGCAGTCAGGTATGAGGTAGCCTATGTTTATATACATTTGAATGATAAAGATGTTTCATTTAATTTTTCCATAGAAGGATGGGCATAGACGCACATCGTTCAGATGATATAATACAACATAACTCATTTAATTACATCCTGTTTTCTTGGCTTGCAATCCATTTACATTGGAGGGATTGCTTTTTCCATAGGAGAAAACTGTTAGTAGATAACACAATTTAGGAGACAACATTCCCTTTGCTTTCTTTCAGGCTTCAATCCATTGCTCAATTTAAGTATGGAAATACTGCTTGTCAAGACTCCTTGACACATGAATTTTACAACAAAATATCAGCACACCTACTGCTTGGATTTCTAACTCATTTATTGTACAATATACAGCTAATCCAATCGACTGTTGCAAACATGGTTTGTGCAGTAATGCTGGGCTACAGCACAGTGGTTTTCTTTAAATGGGAGAGCTTGGCAAGGTTTTATTTTCCTTCTTTGGGCAGAAAAAAGTAGATGAGACCTATCTTACTTGATAAAAATAATGGTGTTGAGTCCATCATGTGGAAGAGTGGGGTTTGCAGAGTGGAGAAGCACTTGTTGCTTTTCAGATCAGTAAGACAGGACCTTCTGACCCTTATGGGAAGAATCTGAGGGAGTGTGGTATGAGAACCTAGGGTACTTAATAAGAAACTGTCAGTAAGTTCTTGGTGAAAGATGCCTAGAAGGGGAAGGAATTATTTTACTTTATTGTGTTGCATTGCTAGTGAGCTGAATTAAAATGGAGGAGAAAGATGTTTTTTAGAATTGATGTCTAAAAGAAGTTGAAAAAAGTGAAGACAGTCATTTTTTCCCCCTTACTTTTATCATTTAAAAATCTTCAGGATGGTGTATACCTACTGCAAGAGACTTACTCTTACTCCCCATGGATAATCACTGAGAACTGGTTAGGATATAGCTTATCAGACTCTCTTCTTGCATATTTAAACACATAAATAAACAATGAAGGGTTATCTTCGACATAGGTTCTCTTATCAGCTTAAAAAATACTCACAAGTGAGTTATGACAATCTTTCTTTGTTGATGCAATACAGCATATGTGTAGGCAAAAACCTAAGAATGACCCTCAGTGGCCCTTGCTGTTGTAAAATCTTCTCCCCTTTAAATGTGGGCAGAGCCTCTGTGTATGCATGATCACACCCCTGATTATACATATAGCAAAAGGGAGATCATCTGGTTGTCCTTTAAAAGTAGATAGTTTTTTTTTTTTGTGTGTGTGTGTGTGTGTGTGTGTGTGTGTGTAGCAGATGACATTGGAAAGATTAGAATCAAGGCATGAGTGAATCACTGAGGAAGAGTCTGGGGCATCTCTGTTGGAAACTTGTTATTGAGGGTCACACGAGAAGGAATGTGGGGCATCTATAGGAGTTGAGAGCAGTAAAGTTGGCAGTAAGTGACAACAGGGATCCATAGTCTTACAGTCTTAAAAGAAATCTGTGCTGCAGATGTAGCTAACTGATAGAACACTTGCCTGGCATGCACAAAACCCTGGGTTTGATTCCCCAGAACCAGAAAAAAAAAAAATAAATAAATAAATAAAAAGAAAGAAATTTATCATGAATTTAAAGTACATCCTTCCCTAGTGGAGCCTCCTGAGGAGAATCCAGGCCTGTGGACACTTTGATTTCACCATGCAAGTCTCTGAGCTGAGGACCCAGCTACACAGTGCTAAACTTCTCACATACAGAGCTATAAACCAATAAAGGGGCATCCTTTTAAGCCACTAAGTTTGTGGTAATTTTGCTACATAGAAATAGAACAATAATGCAGTATAAGTGACAATACTCTGACCTTAAGATTTCTTATCTGTTCTAACTTCAGGAAGAAAAAAATGGCCAAATAAAATGACCTTTAGAATTATAGAAATGTGGTATTCATTTATTCATTCAACCATATATATTGAGCACTGCTATATTCTAATTACTGTTCCAAGTGCTGAGGATACATCTTCGAATATAAAAGGCAAAAATATAGGTGTTCAAATCTCTTTAAAGGGGGACTAAGGAACTGTTGTGCATGATAATAACCCACGTTTAACAATTTATGCATTACAAAGAATTTTCTGTATGTTCTTTAAAACATTTTTATTAACATGTATTGATTTTGTTAATGGCGTTTTGTGTGACATTTCCATATACATATACAGTACATATATATTGTTATTGTATTACCCCCTGAAAGTTTCACTGAGGCATAAACTGTTTTTTATAGCTATGCGAACCAGTGCTTCTATAGTTTCACTGAAAATATGGTAACCTAAGCAACCTGGTCATAGGTCCAAGCATAGACTATTCAATAGGCTTTTATCTCTTAGCAATGCCACCAAAATGTTTAGGTTAGACAACACAACTCTGTTCTCTTAGCAGCTTACTTTGTGTGGTTATGCAGGACTGGACATTTCTCTCAGACAGATTATAAATCTTGAAGAGAAGGTCCCTGTTTTAAAAATTTCTCTCCTATCTAGTACTCTTCTGGACACAATCAGGTACATCTTCAATAAATTAAATCTCAGTATATCTTATAATGGTGCTGGGATTTAGCTCAGTTGGTAGAGCACTGCGCTGTAGTCTCTGAGGTCCAGAGTTCGATTCCCAGCTCAGCAGAAATGAGAGAAGAGCCTGGCAATCCTCTCCCGAGGCAATCCTGAAACACTCAGCCATTGAAAACCCTATGAGGGTCATTATGAGTTGGATACCGACTCGATGGCACCTAACAACAACAACAACAACAACAATATCTTATAATATTTTGAAATTTCACACACACACACACACACACACACACACACAGAGGCACACATACTCATGTTTCCCCCCTCAGGCTGCCTCAGTTTTTGAAAGCAAGTATTTCTATACTAGCTATCTTCCTTCCTTTGCTCTATAAAAACCTCTTTCCAACTTTTCTTGGTACTCTGGTGTTCTAGAGTTTTGATTAATGAGTCCATATCAAGCTGTCCATTCCATTTAAAATGATAATAACTTTGATTGTGTCCTGTTAGCCTTTTGTCACTAAAACTAAACAGTATCACTTTAAAAGGTTTAACCTTAAAGACTACAGTGCTAACCATCTTTTCATTAGGAAGGAAATAGTCTTTCTCTAAGGCTTTCTTTTTTTGTGTGTTGTGGGGACCATTATTTATGATTTGGTGTAAAAGTAACACACTGCTCCTTAATTTTATTTACCCCCCTTAGAATTGTTTTTTTAAGTATTTTTTATATGTTTGAGTGCACCAGAACCCTGGGAAAGGCTCACAATGACTTATAGACCCATTTCCTGAGCAGTAACAATTTGCTTTCTGATGAGGTAAACATTTTATTATTATGAAGTGAGCTTTTATCTCTGTATGTGTTTGTTTTTGTTTTTTGAAGCAGTCTCACCTGTAGCCCAGGCTGATCTTTGTGATCTTCCTGCCTCAGCCTCCCAAGTGCTGCCATTACAGGTATGTACCACCATGCCCAGCTTTATTGATACTTTTTGTTTTGAAGTCTACTTTAGTTGACATTAAAATTAATAATCCTCTTATGCTTATTGCATAGTATCTATCTTCCCACATAGCTGCTTTCAACCTGTAGCTTTGTATTTAACTTTTGTAGAGAGTATATAGTTTGGCTTTGTTTTTAAAAAATCCATTCTGACAAGATTTGCTTTTTAATTAGAATGTTTAGTGTGTTCACTTTTAATGTTGCTATTGATAATGATTAGATTTATGTCAACCATTTTATCATTTGACTTCTTTTTAATCTGTCTTCCATCTTTGCTGTGTTCTTTTGAGCTAATTAGATCATTTTAGAATTTCACTTAAAATTACATACTGACATTTTAGTTACATAGTTTTTCATTATTTTTAGTGGCTTATTAAGGATTATATGGTACATCCTTAACCTTTCAGTTTACTTGGAGTTATT
>VMDO01017779.1:0-19020 GCA_007922755.1 Pedetes capensis
TTTTTTTTTTTTTTTTTTTTTTTTTTTTACTTTTTGAAACAGTGTCTCACTAAATTACACAGACTGCCTCTGGTCTCAAACTTGTGATCCTCCCGCCTCCGCCTCCTGAGCTGCTGGGATTACAGGCATGCGCCACTGCACCTGGCTAGAAACGCCTATTTCTTCAAGGCTCCTAATTCTTTATAAAATATATAACAAATTATTGTGAGCTACAGTCACCTCAGCCTACAGCCATAGCACAGTGGCATCTGATCCCATCAGATCTTAGATGTTATAGATGTATACAGGACGTGATCTCTTTTTATTTTTCCTACCTAAATGCAGCTGCAGAGCTCTTTGTGACTAGAGGCAGAGAATTTAATCTGAGGGCTCTGTCCCAGAATTATCAGGGACCATGAAGGCAAATGCTTGGGGGACTACTGCTTCCTGTCTCAAGGAGTCTTTGCAGACCCGCCTGCTAGTGTTACAACAATAACAATCAGTGTATGCTGAATCTTATGTTACCCAACCACTCTGTTTTTTATGTTAGCTCTGTTCCTATGTTATGCTTTAAACTTATTTTATGCTTTTTGATGATGTCTTTTAACCAGACCCTGAGCTTTGTTTAACATTAATAAAAGGAGACACAGCCCTCTAAGCAGCACTCTAACTCCTGAGAGGGTGGAGTCCCCTTTGTGATTTTTTCATCTAATCAAGTCTGCCTGGCTTTTTGGGGACCAAATGACAACACTCAGAAGTTAAGCAGGGTCAGGTCTGGTTAGTAGTTGGATGGGAGATCACCTGGGAACACCAGATACTGTAGGCTTGGGAGAAGGACCTGGAAATGCACTCTCAAAAATCGATCTGCCATTGAAAACCCTATGAATAGCAGGGAAGCACTGACAACAGTGTTTTGCCTCTTGTACATAGGGTGGCTATGAATCAGACACCAACCCCATGGCACCTAACAATAACAACAACAATAATAGTCACCTCACTATGCAATGAAACATTAGTTCTCATTCCTTATATTTAACTGTATTTGGAGAGCTGTTATTCAACATCCTTCTGTCCCCTTTACTCTGCACCTTTCCTAACTTCTAGCAATCATTATTCTACATTCAGATTGCCTTTCTTTCCCTTCCACATATGATAGAGAAGATATAGTATTTGTCTTATTGTGTTTGGTTTTTTCACTTATGATAATGCCCTCAGTTCCATCCATTTTGCTATAAATGATAGGATTTCATTTTTTATGGCTGAATAATATTCCATTGTGGATATATATAAAATTTGGCACTGGGTGCCTAGGTTGATTCTGTATTTTGGCTGTTGTGAATATTGCTATAATAAAAATTGGAGAGCAGATATCTCATTGCTATTATGTTTTCATTTCCTTTGGATATTTAGCCAGAAGTGTGATAGCTGGAGTATATGGTAGATCTATATTTAATTTTTGAAGACCCCCATACAGTTCCCCATGACTGTAATAACTTATACTCCCACCAGCAGAATATAAGGATTCTCTTTTCTCTGGCTCCTGGACAACATTTTTTTTTTGGTCTGTTTAATTATAGCCATTTCTAACTTGAGCATGATGATACTTCACTGTGGTTGTTATTTAAATGCCACTAGTCACTAATAATATTGAGCATTTTAATGTAGTTTTTGGCCATTTGAATTTTTTCTTTAGAGAAATTTCTGTTCAGATCATTTTCTCATTTTAAAATAATCATTTGGATTTTTGTTGTTGAAGTTTTTGAGTTATATATTCTGAATACTTATCCTTTGTCAAGTGCATACTTTTCAAATATTTTTCCACTCTGTAAGGTTGTTGCGTTAGTCTTTTTTTCCCTTTTTCTGTTGTATCTCATTAATTTGATATAATCCCTCCCTACTCTTATAAGATAACAGGTATCTGATTTAGGAGCAAAAGCCCAAAAGGTACATTGATATATTCATAACAGGCAAGGAGAAGACAGAGTTGAAATAGAATTTTAAAGCATATATTCATTTTTTCTTTTTTATATACACTTTATTTATAAAAGTTGCTGGGGTACAGAGTAACAAGCCTTTTACTATTTCCATTATGCAACTATTACATTGCTTTGTCCTTTCATCAACTCACATATTTCACAGAACTTTTTGATTAATATATAGTAAGAAATTATACCCAGTTATGGCTTATATTCTCTTTTTCCCATGTATTTGTATTTTTGCATCAATTTAGTAATACATAGTAGCATATATCCAGGAGAAGGATTTGGCAATTTACTCCAGAAGCAATCCTGAAACAATCAGCCATTGAAAATCCTAGGAGGGTTGTTATGAATCTGACCCTACTTGATGACACCTAATAACAACAATAGTAACATATATAATTATAATAAAATTTCTGAAAGTATTAAATTTTATATTTATATCTTTTATCTTAACATCTTATCAGCAAAACATTTTCTTAAAAATTACAAGTATATGTTTATCCCTTAAATGGATCTATATTCAATTAAGTGTTGTTTACAATTTGCAGACTGCTATTGAGTCTTGTCCTTTTCCAGTTGATCACCCCAAACTAGAACTTCAGACACTTTTATTGCATTACTTACCTACATCTCCTGTAACAAATTCCCACAAATACTGTGGCTTAAAACAATCCACATTTGTTCTCTTTCAGTCTGGAGATAAGGAGTCTGAAATAAGTGTCACTCAGACAAAATCAATGTGCCAGTAAGGCTGCATGCACTCCCTTTAGGGGCTCTAGGGGAGAATCAATTTCCTTATCTTTGCCAGTTTCTCAAGCTCCATCACTTTCATTCCTTTGCTCTTACTGCATCTTCCAACATCAAAGCCAGAGAAGTATCTCCTTTTGCATCTGCTTCCCGTTGCCTCCTCTGCTTCCATCTACTTCTGTCACATGGTTTTATTGTCTGTGCAAATCTCTTTCTTCCTCTCCTTATAAGGATGTATATGATAGCAATAAGTGTAAATCGAGATAATACAGAACAATATTACTATAGAAGGATACTTAGCTTAATCGCACTTGGGAAATTCTTTCTTACCACGTAAGGTAATATTCACAGGTTCCAACATTTAAGTCCAAGATACTTTTGAGGGATCATTATTCTGCCTCCCATATTATTCAAGATATTTTAGATTAAGAATTATTAGACAACAATCAATCCAACAATAAGATACTTTTGACTCCATTTTTTAATTGTAATGTCATCTTGATTAGCTTGCCATACCAAAATTAACATTTTTTCCTGAAATAATGATGTTATATTTGATTTATCTATTTTTCAAAAAACAGAAAGGATATCTATTTCAAATACTACTCATGGAAGAACACTGCAATTAATGACTTAAATTTCTGGTAATTTCACTGTTCTCTATTAGGAAAGAAAAAAAAGCATGTTTATATTTTTGAACATTCTGGGAATCAATGTGTCATCATAGCCATGTTCATTAACTAACTGGTAAAATAGAACTAGAGAACATATTACCATCTTTCCTTCCTTTATCACAATAGGACATTATTTTGAAGTCTTTTTATTGACCTTTTTAAAATTAAATAATATTTTTTCAATTTGTGCAGGAAGAAATTGCTGACAGAAAGATGAGCATCTGCAAATATTTTAGTAAATGTATGATTTTCTGTAAGGAGAACATAATTCAATGTTTTGAATTTTCAAAGGGATAATTGACCACCTTCTGATGACTTGATATCATTAAGTTTAGCCATTGCCATGCTTTAATTAGTAAATATTGATATAAGTTTTCAAAATTAACATGAAGTTAGATTATACATAAATTAAACTACTACCAGCTATACAGTCCCCTTTAGACACTATTATCCTGATTTGTTTTGCTATCACAGAATACCACACACTGGGCAATTTACAAAGAAAAGCTTATTTTTTTCATATTTTATTTGTATTTTAGTTATACCTATTAGTGGGTACAGAGTAATATGGCTGTCAGTTGATACATTTGTCATGCAACTCTCAAATCAGTATTATTAATGCTTCCATCTCCTTAAACATTTTACAAAAAAAGTCTGGAACTGGAAAGAAACTGGAAATTCTAAGGGCAATGCTGGAATTGTGGTGAGGGCCTGTGGACCACATCAATCCATTACAGAAAGGCAGATGAAGGGCAAGTGAGCACATATGAAAGAAAAAAATCCAGCTGAACTCATCCTTGTTATCAGAAACTCACTCTCAAGATAACTGGGCAACTACAGAGATAATGGCATTAATCCATACATGAAGGCACTGCCCTCTTTTGATCTAATCACCTCTCAAAGTACTCACTTCTTAATGGTGTTTCCATAGCAATTAAATTTCAACATAAGTTTTGAAAGGAACATTAAAGCCATATTAGATACATGACATTAGGTACACATGTGAAGGAGAAATCTAAATGTACAGCCTTAAGAATGTTAAGCCTCCTAGGTTACTGAGCCTTTATCATCCAGGTATTATATCTGTGATAATGGTGAGTACAGTACTATGGTGATAAATTACTACTCCATAGCACATTGCTATAAAGGATAGACAAGCAGTGCTATTCTTCTTAGTTTAAAAATGAACTTTATTTATTGCCAAGAGTTTTTTAAATTCCCAATAAGGAAATGATACAAAATCATTTTGCCTAGAAATGACCGAGCACAAATTTTATTTTATAAAAATTATCTGTTTATTTAATATAGCCTGAAAGTGGACTGAATTTCTTAGTCTCATTATCTCTTCTTTATTATAGAAAAGCTGAGACCTGGAATCATAAGTTTTTTGTCGAATCTCTATTATAATTATAACAGTGTTTATGTGGTAGCACATTTTAATAAAATTATATTATATAGAAAATTCTGGAAAGGAGGCATTTCCACAATTAAGCAAAATGTAATTGAAATTTCCCTGATGCTAAATAGTAGAGTTAAAGAAAATTTATGCATTTAACATATATGGTTGGAGTTTCAGCATGGACTCCTCCATTTAGGGCCATTTCAACTTTGGGAAGACAGTTGAAAAATTCTCATAAATATGTAGCAGGAGAAAGTCCCACTGAACACATTTCACAATAGCTTGTTCAGTGGTGGAGGCAATTTGTGTTTATTAATTCATTCACTTAATCACATTCAAACATTGTTCTAGGAATACTTCAATGAAAAAATATGTTTAGATGGCATGTGGAGCTCCCATTCTATCCTGTGTGTTAGAAGGTGGGGAAGGCAACAGCTAATAAGTTAAACAAATATGGAAGATATGTGGTATTTTAAAATGTAATCACTCTTGTGGAGAAAAATGTATCAGAGACAGGGAGAATAAGAAACCCAAGGAGGAGGAAAGAGTAAGTGTAAAGTGTAAAGAGAAAGCAAAGTCATATGGGAGCAAAGGAGCACTGCTTTCAAAGAACCTCAGGCAAAAGGAAGGCATAGTAGCAGATCAAGGGAGGGACCAGGTAAAAGTTACAAGAAAGTGGGGAAGGTGTAAAGAAATTTAAGATATGAGCAGAGGAATGGTTACAATATTTGGCTATGGAATTTATCTCAGGAAGGGAAGAGTTAAGGGTAAAGAGAGGCTATAGAATTAAAGGATTAAAGGTTTAGAGGATTGAAAAGCTGCTTGATCTCCTCTGAAAGAGTTAGCTAGTAAGATAAGACATAGTGGTCTGAGGAGACAATTAAAATTGAGTACATGAAACAGTCATAGATAGATAATGGCAAATTCTAGAGGTATATTCACTGAGTGAGTGTTTGTGCCTATTTCCAGGAAAGGGAATCCAACTGAATGTGGAAACTATGAACAATATCATTAATATCACATGCAAGCAAAATTTTACTAAAGATCATTCAAAAGTGACTGCAGCTGCATATTGATAGGGAACTTCTGGAAAATCAAGCCAGATTCAGAAGAGGGCAGTAAAACAGGAACATCATTGCTGATGTCAGAGAGATATTGGCTGAAAGCAGAGAATATCAAAAAGGTGTCTATCTATGTTTTGACTGGGTGGGTCATAACAAATTATGGATAACACTTTGAAGAATGGGAATACCAGAGCACATAATTGTACTCATGAGGAATCTGTACATGAACCAGTAGGCAGTTGTTGAATAGAACAAGGAAACGCTGCCTGGTTTAAAGTTGAGAAAGGTGTGTGTTAGGGCTGTATACTTTCACCATATCTCTTCAATTTATATGCTGAGCAAATAATCCGAGGAGCTGGGCTTTATGAAGAAGCATGCAGCATCAGGATTGGAGGACAACTTATTCACAACCTGCTTTATGCAGATGACACAACTCTCCTTTCTGAAAATGAAAAGGATTTGAAACATTTACTGAGAAAGATCAAACAACATAGACTTCAGTACGGATTGGTACTCAACATCAACAAAACAAAAATCCTTACAACTGGGTCAAGTATGCAATTTCATAATAAATGGAGAAAAGATTGAAATTATCCATAATTTTGCTTTATTTGGATCTGCAATCAAAATCCTTGGAAGTTGTAGTCAAGAAATCAAAAGACGCATTGCTCCGGGAAAAGCTGTGGCAAAAGATCTCTTTAAAATATTGAAAAGTAAAGATGTCACATTGAAGACGAAGGTGCCCCTGACTAATGCCATGGTATTTTCAGATGCATCATATGGTTGTGAAAGCTGGACATTGAACAAAGGAGACAGGAGAAAAATTGATGCTTTTGAATTCTGGTGCTGGAGATGAATATTGAATATACCATGGACTGCCAAAAGAATCAGCAGATCTTTCCTAGGAGAAGTGCAACCAGAGTGCTCCTTGGAAGCAAGGATGTCTAGACTGCATCATATGTATTTTGAACTTGTAGTTAGGAGGGACCAACCCATGGAGAAGGACATCATGTTTGGGAGAGTGGCAGGTCAGTGAAAAAAAGGAAACCTTCTACTAAATAGATTGACAGGGTGCCTGCAACAATGGGCTTAAACATAAATAAGATCGTGCGCCTTGCACAGAAATGTTTAGTTTTGCTGTACATAGAGTGGCTATGAGTCGGACCTGATTCAACAACAACAAAAATTAAGTGAGTGATTGGCCAAAAGAGATGTAAACACAAGAATACAGACAAGAACCTCCTGTAATATAAGCTCCTCCATTCCATTCAAGGAAACATGAGGCCAGGGTTTCAGTGTAGTCCCAACTATAGATATGGAATACATCAGAAAGTAAGGTAAAAGTACTGTTGGAGAACGTGATACTTGGATAGGAGTTTAAATTGTGAATACATGAGAGAGGTGACATGGAGTGTGGGTAGATAACTAAAAAGAAAAGCCAATATATTCACAGCAAAGAATTTCTGTAGGCTCATGACTATAGCAGGAAAAAAACTGCAAAGGCCCACCATTTAAAAATATTGTTGCTGTTATGTGACATTGAGTCAGTGTCCAATTCATAGTGACCCTATATTCAGTGCTTCTTTGCTATTCTTAGGGTTTTCAATGGCTGACTGTTTTTTGGGAGTGGGTTCTTGGTCCTTCTCCCAGGGTTACAGCATCTGGTATTCCCTGACGGTCTCTCATCCAAGTACTAACCAAGCCTGACCCTGCTGAGTTTCTGAGATCTGAAGGATCGGACACCACAGTGGTATGGCTGTAGGCATTTAAAAATGAGAAGGGAATTAATGTCATCATGGAGAAAACAAAGTTAGAGCTGGTTCAAAAAGTAAAGAAAACATTTACAGAAGCCAGTGGGGATGCAGGGCTTTCTGCTGTTGTGAGATTGTTTGAAAGGGCGAGAGGCCAGGTGCCATGGCACAAGCCTGTAATCCCAGTAATCCCAGGGACCCAGAAGGCTGAGATAGGAAGATGGCAAGTTTGAAGCCAGAGGCAGCTTGTGCAACTTAAGTGAGATGCTGTCTCAAGATAAAAAAATGGCTGATAGTGTGACTTATTGGTAGAGCATTTGCCAACATGTATGAGATCCTGGGTTTAACCTCCCAGTAGTGTGAAGAAAGAAAGGAGAGAAGAAGGAAGGAAGGAGGGGAGGAAGGAAGGAAAGCAAGAAGGAAAAAAGGAAGGAGCAAGATGAGCAGTGGAGTTTCCAGAAAAGGGGAATTATGGAAGATGGAGACAGAAAAAAATGAAAAAACAGAAAAACAGGTAGAAATTGTTATTAGATACCGTGGAGTTGGGCCCAACTCATAGTGACCCTATGTACAACAGAATGAAACACTCCCCAACACTGTGCCATGCCTGGCACTATTGTCAGTGCTTCTCTGCTGTTCATAGGGTTTTCAATGGCCAATTGTTTCCATAGTGGGTTGCTGGGTCCTTCTCCCAAGCCTACAGCACCTGGTGTTCCAAGGCAGTCTCCCATCCAAGGACTAATCAGGCTAACTAACCTGCTTAGCTTCAAGAATCAGATAGGATCAGATGCCAGAATGGTATGGTTGTACACATTTAGAAATTAGAGTGCAAGATATTAGATAGTATCCTAGCAATTTGGGGCTTCTTCTGGTGAGTGACAGAGTCAGGAATGAAGGACAAAATATCATTCATTCTAGCATCAAATGAGGAAGCACTGGAGCTACTTCTAGTACTACATGTAGAGAAATGTATCTGAGGCTTCTTGATTTTTTTTTTTTTGGAAGAGGTTTAAAAATGGCATTATGACTTAGAGTATGTGGGGCTCTATGAAGTCCACTAGAGACAGAAGTTTGTAGGTCTGAGAAATTATGGTCTAATCTGAGTACAAGGACCCTTTCTCATCAGGAGGTACATCATTTTGGTCAAGGCATTTCTTAAAATATTAAATGGTCCAAAACAATTGATTAGCTAAATGCATCATAACATGAGTAGGTACTAAAACTATTTAGTGAAAGTAGCAAGAAATAGCATAAAATATTAGACAAAAATAAAAAGCACATACCTAAAAAATAACAACCTACAGAAGCAAGCAAGAGAAATTTGTTCATGACTTTGAGATAAAGGAGTTCAGGAAATGCCTCCCCAAAATATGCTTCTTTGGTGTGCTGATATCTTCAACTTAAGAGAATGTGGGGAAGCAAAAAAGGCAGGAAGAGGCTTTCTCCAAATTTTCCTTGTCTGCCTAAAATAAGATCCTCCAAAGGGAACATAGCTGTCATAAAACCCCTCCTCAAGAATTTTTCCAACCAGGGAAAATTAAACTTGTATCACAGAAGAGGACATCATACCCAGATAGACTTTGACACAAGTTATCAATCATTCTTCTAAAAATCTACTCATACTTCACCAGAGTTATTTACTCTCCTTAAGTTTCCTACACTCCCCTCCTCTTTCTCTTAGGCCGAGAGCAAAGAAGCTTCTAGATCTTACCAAGTTTTAGCATATTCATTTTTCTTTCATGTGATGCCATGTGCATATAATAAATATGTATTTCATTTCTCCTGTTAATATGCCTACCATCCAGTTATTTCATAGACTCAATGAATATTCAGGAGGTAGAAAGATATTCTTCCTTATACAGATAAATTAGAAAATGTTAAGACAGGACATAAAAAGCATGAGACATTAAAAAAAATAATAAAGTAAGCCAGGCACTGTGATGTATGCCTATAATCCGAGCATCTTAGGAGACAGAAGGTTCTCAGATTCAAGGCCAGAGGCAGCTTATATAACTTAGTGAGATGCTGATTCAAAACAAAAAATAAAAACTGAGCTGAGGGTGAAGCTCAGTGGCATAGCACTTGCAAAGTATATGACAGGCCTTAGGTTCAACCTCCCAGTACCACAATATAAAACAAACAAACAAACAAACAAATAAAGTTGACTTTATCAAAATTGAAAGCTCTGCTTTTCAAAATACACTTAAAAATGAGAGAGCAAGATAATGTGTTGACTATGCATACCTCTGACACATGACATGCACTGAGTATATATAGAGCCAAAATATCTCAAGAGGAAAAGAAGCATACAATCAAACTGAATAAAAATAAATAAATAAAATAAAACCCTTGACTAGAGATGTCACAAGGAATATATGATATATATGAATTCATATATATCTGATATTTATGAATATCAGTAAGAATAAAAAAGCTCACCAGCATCAAAAACATCACATAAATGGAAAATTTTTAGAAAGGAAGATATCATTACATACTTACTAGAATGTGTAAGATTAACAACAAAAGAGTCTGTCATAATAGTACATGAGACCATTAACATTGCTAATGAAAGCATAATTGGTTCAACCATTGAGACACAGCATTTTCTTAGAAAGTTGAACTCCATTTCCTGTATGACACATGAATCATATTTAGATATTTACCTAAAAGAAATGAAAACACTTGGCTACCTTCACTTTATACCACTGTTCATACATCACCATCCATACAAAATTTATTCACCTTTCTTAGATACTGAAAAGGTTTTGAAAATGTACATCAGTAGGTGAGTGGATAAACAAATTTTGACATATCCATATAATGACATAATTCTCAGCATTAATAACTGAAAACAAAAACAAACCATACTGATAAATACAATAAGATGAATGAACTTTAAAAGTACTATGTTGGTCACAAAATTCCAGACATAAAAGGCTACATACAGTAGCATGATTACATTTTTGTAATATTCTAGAATAGGTAAAACTAATGTATAGTGTCTAAACAGATCAATGATTTATCAGTAAAAGGTAGGCACACTGGGAAAAAGCAAAAAGGAAAGATTCTGAAGCAATTGAAATATTCTACATCTTAGTCACTGTGGTAATAATGTTTCTGCAAGTATATTATATCCTGATATAGTTGGTTACACACACACACACACACACACGTGTATATAAATTTGGTTTTTTGAGAAATGAGCTCACTATATAACACAAGGCTGGGATTTAGCTCAGTTGGTAAAGCGCTGCGCTGCAGTCTCTGAAGTCCTGAGTTCAATTCCTACCACCACAAAAATGGGCGAAGGGCCTGGCAATCCACTCCCAAGGCAATCCCAAAACAGTCAGCCATTGAAAACCCTATGAGGGTCACTATGAGTCAGATACCAACTTGACGGCATCTAACAACAACAACAACATATAACACAAACTGGACCTGAATTTGCTATGTGGGTCAAACTGGCCTTGAACTCACAAGCCTCTTGAGCCAGTCTTTCTAGTGCTTGGATTACAGGAATATACACCATCATACCTGGATTAATATTTTTTATTGACACTTGGTATTTGTACCTATTTATGGGGTTCAGTAAAGTATTTAGAAACTTGTACAGAATGTGTGACAATCAAATCAGGACAATTACCATTTTTAGCTCCTCAAACATTAATTATTGTTTTGGGAATCTTTACACTGTTGGAGTTTTTTGAAATGAAGAATAGATTGTTACTAACTATGGTTAATCTGTGCTATAGACGCAGAACTTTTTCCTTCTATTTAACTATATTTTGGTTTCCCTTATCTAATCTCTCTTTATCTTCCTCTCCTTCCCCTTCCCAGTGTCCAATAACCACTATTCTAACCACTTATTCAATGAGATTGAGTTTTTTTGGCTTCCACATACACGTAAGAAAATGCAACATTTGTCTTTTTGTGCTTGGCTCTTTTCATTAACATGCTTTTCTCCAGTTGCATTCATATCACTATCAGTGATAGTGTTTAATTATTTTCATGGCTCAATACTATTTCAATGTGTGTGTATATATTGTGTATATACACACAGACACACACACGCGGACACACACACAGAAACACACATACATATAAATGGGCTGGGGTGTAGCTTAGTTGGGAGAGTGCTGCTCTTGAGTTCTCCGAGGTCCTGGGTTTGATCCCCAGTATGGTAAAAGTGGGAGAAGGACATGACAATCCACTCCTGAAGCAATCCCAAAACAATCAGTCATGGAAAATCTCAAGAATAGCAGAGAAGTACTGACATAGTGCCAGGCATGGCACAGTGCCAGGGAGTGTTTCGTTCTGTTGTATATAGGGTCACTATGAGTTGGACTTGACTTGATGGCACCTAACAATAATAACATACACACACATATATATGCATATGCATATGTATGTTGTTGTTGTTGTTGTTAGGCCATGTAGTCAGGTCCAACTCATAGTGACCTTCATAGGGTTTTCAGTGGCTGATTGTTTTGGGACTGCTTCAGGAGTGAATTGCCACATCCTTCTCCCTTATATATGTGTGTGTGCATATATATATATATGTATATATATATATATATATATATACATATATATATATGTGTGTGTGTGTGTGTGTGTGTGTGTGTGTGTGTGTATGTATATACCACCTTTTCTTTATCCATTCTTCCAGTTATAGGCACTTCAGTTGATTCTATATTTTAATAATTGTGAAAGAGAGGTAATAAATAAGAAAGGACAGGTATTTATCTCTTTGATACAATTTATTTCCTTTGCTTATAAACCCAGTGGTGAGATTGCTCTATCATATGATAGTCCTATTTTTTGAGGAATTTTCATAGTTTCCCCTAATGAATGATCTAATTTATATTCTCAGCAGAAGTGCACAATAGTTGAGTTTGTTACTTTTTGTCTTTTTTATATGGCTGTTCTAACTGGAGTGTACAACCATACCACCCTGGCATCAGATCCTGTCTGACCTTAGAAGCTAAGCAGGCTCAGGCTGGTTAATCCTTTGGTGGGAAACCGCCTGGAAATACTGGGTAGCGTAGGCTTAGGAGAAGGACCTGCAGGCCACTCCTGAAACAGTAAGCCATAAAAAACCCTATGAATATCAAAGAAGCACTATAAAAGCCAGACATGTCATAGTGTTTTGATCTGTTGTCCATAAGGTCACTATGAGTTGGACCCTACTTGATGGCACCTAACAAGAGCAACATTCTAACTGGAGTTAGATATCTCATGATTTTGATTTGCGTTTTCCTGATGATACGCAGTATTGAACATTTCTTATATTATTGTTGGTCTTTTATGTGTCTTCTTTTGACAAATGACTATTCAGATCATTTGCCTATTTTTAAAATTGGACTATTTTTTCTTTTGCTATTAAGTTTATTTTTAATATATTTCAGATATTTATCCCTTGTGGAACAAATACTTGCAAATACTTTCTCCAATTCTGATGATTGTTTCTTTGCTGATTGTGTCCTATGCTGAACAGAAGTTTCTTGGTTTAGTATAATTCTTATTTATATATTTTAGTTCAGTTGCCTCTGCTTTGGGAAGCTTATCCAAAAAATTATTGCCTGCACCTATGTCATGTGAGTGTGTGGGTAGAACGCATGGTCTTGCACATGCTAGTAAAGGCCTCTGCTGCTGAGCTGTATCTCTAGCTCTATACCTCTGTCTTAAAGTGTTTCCCCTATTGTTTTCTTCCAGTAATTTCACAGCTTGTGGTTTTACATTTGTATCTTTGATTCATGTTGAGTTTATCATTGTATATAGTGAGACGTATGGATCTAGTTTCATTCTTCTGCTTATATATATATCCAGTTTTCTCAGCACTATTAATTGAAGAGACTATCTTCTCCTTAATTTCCATCCTTTGCACCTTTTTCAAAAGTCAGTTGACAGGACAGGTACCATGGCATAATCCTATAATCATGGCAACATGGGATGATGAGGCAGGAGGATCACAGTTTCAACAGTAGAGGTAACGTGTACAACTTAATGAGATGCTGTCTCAAACTAAAAAATAAAGAAAGGGTCGGGAGGTGCAGCTCAGTAGTGGAACACTGGACTAGCATGCATAAAGCCCTGGCTTAAACCTCAGTACTGAAAAACAAAATCTGTTGGCTGTATGAATCAATTTTGAGGTTCTCTATTCCATTTCATTGATTATATATTTTATAAAAATTAATTCAATTGTACACTTAAAGTGAATTCATTTTTCTAAGTAAGTTTCACCCTGATATAGTTGATTTAAAATAAATGAAAATGTCATAGCAACAAACAAACATAACCAAAATGTATATTTACAAACGAGAAAAGTATTTTCAACTCATATAAAAAGGACTAATTTGGGGAAGGGATGCTGGGGTTTGAACTTAGGGCCTTGCACATACTATGCAAGTGCTGTACCATTGAGCTACATCCCCAGCCTGGGTCTAATATTTTCAATATGTAAGTCTCACTAGAAACTATAAAATCTCCAACAGATTACTAAAAAAAAGAAAAAAAGAAAGAAAGAAAAGCATAGAAAATGAATGGATAATTCATAAAAAAATATGGATAGAGGAGAAGAGAATAGAATCAGCGTCAACATATTTTAAAAATCATTCCTCTTTCATCATCACTTTAAAGATTGTATACTTAAACACATAATAATACTGCTTAATTTATCAAGTTGTCACCAATCTAAGTTAGAAAACACTTTGTCTAGGTGAGACAGAAAATAGACAATAGTATACATTTCTCATAAGAATATGATTGTTACATCACTTTTATAGCAATTTGAAACTATCTTTCAAAAATAAAAATAAAGAATTGAGATAAGGAGAAGCTAAGATTCAGATGAGAAACAAAAGCACTTTTCAGCCTTTCCGTTTTTGGAATCAAAACAGCTAGATAATAGCTTCTCACTAAGGTGTTGGCTGAGGAATGAGCTGAAATTTAATATTGGGCAGATAGAAACTTGGAGAGAACAAGAGACTATGCCTACAGGAACAGAGGGTAAGAAAGAGTGCATGAGGGTCAGCTCATAGTAGCTCAGTGGCCGGCAGAGTGCAGAGTTTGCAAAAGGAGAAAAAAAGGAAAACCTTAATTGACAAAATTGGCACAGAAACAGAATTAGAATAGAAAAGTTATATGAGCTTAGTTTAGTTTAGCTTAGCTTAGTTGTATTAGCTTAGATGATCTGGGCACTGCATAGTGGGCTAGAACTTGAGAAGTACTGTGTATTTCTCAATGTAAAGTTATAGTGCTATAAGGGGGAGCCATCTTGAGATGAATGTGCTTTGACAAACCTAAGTCCCTACCTTTACCTTCTCCCTAGAACTCAAAACAAGTATTACCAAAGTATCCCAGCCACAGTCAACTTTTAGGCCTACTGTAGCCCCGCTGGAATACCACTAAAGCCAGCTCATTGAAAAATATGTGCAGTGAAATTTGAGTTGGAGCCATAGAATGAAATGGAACTTGTTTTCCATTAAAGACAAGTGACTCAGATAGCCAGCCAAAAAGAGTCAGGATGTTGAGTAGGTATACATGATTTTATACAGGGACTGGGTTTAAGAAAATCATAGTCATGGATGGAAAGTCTGGGAGCTGCTGTACTTCCTCTGTCCAGGACAGTTTGTTGCCCTGGCCTCTGCCTTGATATCACAGAGGCTGGGGGCTGTGACCCTAATATGCAGCAAAGCTTGACATCATCCCATCCCTGGGGGTGTGCCAAGCTAATCGGTCTAGAGCAAATGTCAGCCAAGGGAACTTTGGTTCCATGCTACATTGTACTAATACACAGGGGGGAAAAGCTATTCAAACTAGTTTAGGTCCCAAATCATTTCCCCTGGTCAACAGGTGAGCAACACAGTAAAAGGAAGAGATGAGTATCTCTCAGCTTTTGCTCTCTCCAGAGGGTGCATAGCTGAAGAAAATACAAAAGGAAGAACACACTGGCAAAGATAGTGAATATCCATTCTTGTCTATGTAGTAACCCCAACAGAGAAAGTACCTTCATTGTTTTGACTAATATTTCTCTTATTTGTGGACTAGTTCATGAATATGTACATTTTTTCTCTTTTTCCTTTTTGTCTTTTCTATATATTTTTGTTATAGTTTTTCTGGGTTTTATTATTCTTTCTCTTCCCCTTCCTCTAATGGTCAAACTATTTTATTCTCTTTTAAATTATAGCTTTCATTTTCCACTTTTCTCCCACTTTCTTACTTTTCACTTTTTGAGTATTCTTTTTTTATTTTCATTTTTCTATATTTCTCCTCTCTTAATTTTTTTTTGTTTGTTTTTTTGTTTTTCTGTGGTACTGGGGGTTGAACCCAGAGCCTCGCACTTGCATGCTCTCCAAGTACTAGACCACTGAGCTGCACCCCCAACCCAATTTTTTTTTAACCTTTTGAGACAGGGTCTCACTAAGTTACCCAGACTGCCTGGTCTTGAACTTGCAATCCTCCTGCCTCTGCCTCCTAAGCCACTGGGATTACAGGTGTGCCCCACCATGCCTGGCTTTCCTCTCTTAATTTTTCTTATCACCTTTTAAAACTTTATGGTTTATATTATCTTTGCCATCACGATTCCTATTGTTATTATTAGAGTTGTGGATATTATGTTTGTTACTTGTTTTTTACTTTATTTCTGTAGCTGGTTCCTTAATATTTGCTGCTCTTGCTGTTATTTATTTTCCCTTTTGAATGCGATGCTGAGAATTAAATATGGCACTTCAAGTATATTGTGTAGATGCTCTACCACTGTGCTACACTGCCAGCACAACTAAGAGTCAGCACACATTGCTCTATACATGATCTGCCACATGACCTACACATAATCAAACTTTAGTGAATACTTTAATTCAAAGAATAAAGAAAATAAAAATCCCCCAGCTGAACATCAGAATCCAAATAAGCATGGTTGGTGGGGTGCTGAAGCCTTGCTCTTGGACATCCACCATTATGCAAACAGCAGAGAGAAACAACATAAACACTGTGGAAACTGCATATATGAGATCCCAAAGCCTAGGTTGCTCCCACACCCTTTCAGATCACAATTACCAACAAAACTAGAGGAATAATCACAGAAGGTGAACCCAAATACTCCATTGTCTAAAACACATCTGCCTGACTTCCTAGAACTATTCCATGCCTGTGAGATCTAGCAAGAAAGCAGGACTCTCGACCTCTTATACAGTATGCACTGGATTTCAAAATATACTAATCACCACCAAAGAAGTAATAGGGAAACTACTCTATACAATGCAATTGGAAATATTTTCAACACTTCACAAAAATCTAGTATCCTAGGACTGAAGGTCAAGATGAGACTCTTCCCTAAAAGGATTCTCACATAAAAGTGGAAAAGAGATCCATGGCAAAAAATGTGCAAATCTCCACATTGAAATATAAGAAACATGGGGACAAAAGCCTGTATGACTCATCATAATTCTCTAGCAACTGACTCCAAAGATATTGAAGTGGATGAATTTCTGGGTAAAGAACTCAAAAGAATGATATTTTTAAAAATCATTGAATTTCAAGAAAATATAGAAATATGGGGCTGGGATTTGGCTCAGTGGGTAGAGCACTGTGCTGCAGTCTCTGAGGTCCCGAGTTCAATTCCCAGCACCACAAAAATGGGAGAAGGGCCTGGCAATCCACTCCCAAGGCAATCCCAAAACAGTCAGCCATTGAAAACCCTATGAGGGTCGCTATGAGTCAGATACCGACTCGACGGCACCTAACAACAACAACATAGAAATATAGCTAAACAAATTAAGGATGACAATATAGGATATGAATAAGTTCAATAAAGGAATAGAGATTTCAAAAAAGGATCAGACAGAAATCTTGGAAATAAAAAGCTCAATAAGTCAGATAAAATTAAAACTCAGACTAGACCAAACGAAAGAGAATTTCAGGACTTGAGGACAAATTGATAAATAATAATAATAATAACAATGAATAAATAATAGTAAAGAAAAAATAAGAAATTCTGAGCAGAACATACAAGAACTCTGAGACATTATTTAAAGACAAAATGTATATGTTTTGGTATAGAGAGTGCTAAGTTACAGACTAAAGACATAAAAAACCTATTCAGTAAAATAATAGCAGAAAAATTCCTAGATCATGGGTAAAATATGAATATCAAGGTACAGGAGAAATTTAGAACCCCAAAACGATGCAAAAAAAGAAACCTCTCCTCATTCCATATTTTAGTTAAAATATTAAGTACAGAACAAAGCAAGAGTATAGAAAGCTGTGAGAGAATCTCCAACTCACTTGCAAAGCAAAACCCAGATTCCTCAACAGATACACTGAAGCCCAGGAAGGAATGGACTAATCTATTTTAAAAGTTGAAAGAGAATAATTGCCAATCTAGATTACTACTTCCACCAAAGATATCCTCAAAATCAAAGGAAAAATAAAATCCTTTCAAGAAAAACATAAAGTAAAGAAAGCCATGACCACTAAGCCAACATAGCAAAAGATACTAAATTAATACTACATACAGAAGAAAATGCTAAACAAAACAAAACAAAACAAATAAAAAAATAAAAAAACAACAACAAAAACAAAAAGAGGCATAGGAAGGAATAAATCTACCTAGAACAGTGAAAAAGCAATGAGAATTAGGAAAAATAAAATATTATAAAAATTTAAAAACAGAAATTACTTCATACCTTTCAACTGTAACCCTCAAAGCAAATAGTCTTACTTATTCAATTAAAAGGCACACACTAAGTTTATTGGATTAAAAAATAAGATCCAACTGTATAGTGCCCAAAAGAAATACCTCACCATCAAGGACATACACAGACTGAAAGACCAACAATGAATCCTCTGAAAAAGAAATCAGGAAAACAATCCTATTCTCAATAGCCTCCAAAAAATAAAATAAACCCAACCAAGGAGATGAAAGAATTCTATAATGAAAACTGTAAAACACTGAAAAATAGACAATACTAGAAGATGGAAGGACCTCCCATGTGCTTGTACCAGCAGAATTAATATTGTTAAAATGGCCATATTACCAAAAGAAATTGATAGGTCTAATGTGAATGCCATCAAATTCCAAAAACATTCTTCATATAACTAGAAGAAACAAAACTAAAATTCAAATGGGAGCACAAATGACCCCAAATAGCCAAAACAACTCTGAAAGAGCAATGCTGGAGGAATCAGTTTCTGATTTCCAATTATATTACAGAGTCATTGTAAGAAAAACAGCATGGTATTGGCATAAAAAGCATAAAGATCAGCAGAATATAGTAAATGACCCAGAAAAAACAAGCATCTACAGCTGTCTGACCCTCAATAAAGTGACCAAAAATTATTTTGGAGAAAAGACAACCTCTCCACCAAATGTGTTCAGAAAACTGTATATACAAGCCAGGTGTGGTGGCCTATGCCTGTAAT
>VMDO01017779.1:19120-44083 GCA_007922755.1 Pedetes capensis
AAAAAAAAAAAAAAAAAAAAAAAAGAAAAGAAAAGAAAAGAAAAGAAAACTGCATATACACATGTAAAAGACTGAATGAGATCTCTATCCTTCACCCTGTACAAAAATCAACCCAAAATGAATCAAAGGCCTTAATTTAATACACGAAACTTGGAAACTACTAGGGGAAAACTGTTATAAGCAACAATTTCTTGAATAAACTGTTCAGGAGTTAATAGCAAGAACTGACAAATGGGAGTGCATCAAAATAAAAGCTTCTGCACAGCAAAGGAAGCAATCAGCAAGGTGAAAGGATAGTTTACTGAACAAAAGAAAATTTAGGGCAGCTATTCATCTGACAGATTAACATCTAGAACATATATTGAGCTAAAAAAAATTGACAACCACAGAACCGGTAATCTAAGCAACAAATGGGCAGATTAATTTGAGCAGACACACTTCAAAAGAAGAAATACAAAGGACCAATAAATTACGTGAAAAACTGTTCAACCTCCTTAGCCATTAAAGAAATGCAAATCCAAGCTACACTCTTCTCACTATAATCAAAATGACTATCATCAAGAAAACAAAAATAAAAACAAACAAATGACAAAAACTGGCAACTATGAAGGGGAAAAGAACAGTTATACACTGTTGGTGGGAATATAAATTAGTCTAGCTTCTATGGAAATCAGTGTGTATGTTCTTCAAAAACCTAAATCTAGAACTGCTATATGATCCAGCTATCCCACTCTTGAGTATCTATCTGAAGAGTTCAAAACAAAGATACAACAGAGATACCTGTATACCCATGTTTTTATGGTTTGATTTCCAGCAACACAAAAGGGGAAGAAAGATGTGGCACTCTAGTCCAAAGGCAATCCCGAAACAATCAGCCATGGAAAACCCTAGGGGGATCACTGTGAGTCGAATACAACTCTACAGCACCTAACAACAACAACATTCACAATAGTCAAGTTATATGATCAGCCTAGGTACCCACCAGAGGATGAATGGGCAAAGAAAATGTGGTGTCTATACACCATGGAGTTTTATTCAGCTAGAAAGAAAAACAAGATCATGATGTTTGCAGTAAATGAATGGAACTGGAGATTATCCTATTAAGAGAAATAAGCCAGTCTTAGAAAGACAGTATTGAATATGTAGAAAACAGAAAAAACAAAACATGAAATTATAAAAGAGACTCTTAGGGAAGAGGAAGAGGATCAGAGATGGGGGGATGAGGATAACAGAAGATAATCAGGGGAGTTAATATGATTAAAGTATGTTAAGCTGCATGTATGAAAATGTCGCAACAAAACCTATTATTTTGTACAATTAATTTATGTTAATGAAAAATGAAATTGAAAATAAAATAAAAACAAAATGTAGATATCTTTTGAACCAGATATTCACTTTAGTGACTTTTTTCTTGCAGATATACATACTTACATGCCAAATAATACATCTTATATTATTATTAATTATACAAAATGTGGTTTATGTTATGTGCTGTCACGTCTGACTCATAGTGACACTCAAAGGATTTTCAATGGCTGATTGTTTCAGGATTGTTCCAGGAGTGGATTGCCACATCCTTCCCCCATTTTTGCTGTGCTAAAGATCAAACCTGAGTCCTCAGAGAGTGTGGAGCAGAATCCTACCAAATGAGCTAAATCTCACCCCATTATACAAAGTAGGAAATTTAAATTCATCAAAAATGCACTTGTTATCTAAATTTTGGGATATCTATACAATATTCAAAGAAAACCAAGAAGCTCTCATGCTAAATTGGAAACATTTTTAAAATATACACCAACATAATTAAAATAAAGATACACTATAGTGTCTACAGTAACTCTGCTTTTGTCAGATGGAAAGAAAATATTGGAGAAATGAGGGATTGAGGGAGTTTTTCTCAACTTAAAACTTTCTTACACATTTTATTTCTTGAGCTACATATGTTTGATCATTTAAAAAAATAAGTATATGAATTTAAAACTTTAAATGAATTGCCAACATGACAGAAGTTTTCTATCTGTATTGATAGCTCTTACAAGTACACATAATTAATTGTACTGCATTTTACATCATATTTTAATAAGTATTTACACTACGTCTTTGCCCACCTCCATTTAACTAATATGTAGCACTTGAGTCCAATAAACATATGTATTTTAATTTTTTGTAAATTGCAGGCATATGTTTAATATGGTTTGTAGGTAACACATGCATCCAATTTAACAAAACTATTGTAAGGACTAGTAAAGAAAAAGTTCCTGATGAATGTATGGTTTTATTTCATTATTAAAAATTTTTTAAATTAAAAAATAGCAATTAAATGCTATATAAAATGCCATCAAAGACAAAGGAAAATATATTAAACATTAATTCATCAATGTACAAATAAATCTCTACCTCTATTGTTACTGTTCTTTCCCTCTTTTAACAGATGCTCTCATTCTTCTGAAATATTATGACATCAGTAATTAGATAAGACATCAGTAATCAGATAAGAATGTTAATAGGTTTCTTCCCATTGGGCTCAATCTATGGTTGAAGCCTGTGTGATTTGTTCATAAAAAATTCTTCCAGTAAAGTCCAGCATATTAGTATTTGGGGTTTTAAATTAATTTCATGAGATTTATGCTGGACAGGCCATTTGTAACAATAAAAGATTAGTAAGAAGTTGTCAACAAAGAGGACTCTATTTTTGTATTTTTTTTTTTAATTCAGTACATCTCTTTTAAAAATATTAACCAAGTAAATGTGTATCAATCAACCTTGCTAAAGACTATGTCGGCAAAACCTAAATTCATATTATGACCCAGCTGGCATGATAAACTTGATGTTTTCAACCAATCTCTTCTTTTTCTTCAAAATTTCTATTAAAGTAGTACTTACTACCCAAGTGTTATTGATTTAACACAGGTCAGTATTATCAACTATTATATAGTACCTATAACAGTGGGGAAGAATGATTTACAACATAGCATTCCCCAGCAATCCACTCACCACACAGAAACTGATAAATTTATGTCATTGGCTTCTAAAGCACAATTAATTTGTGCATGTTTTCCTAGCAGCAATTAGCACAGGCAGGAGTTTTAATGAAATAAATTTGTGATTCCCACAGGGACTATTTATAATGAATACTGCAAAGTAACAAGAGCTTCAAACTATTTACATTAAGAATTGATTAATAACAAAGCCATTAAGATACATGTTAGGTTACATATTGTTGCAGTTTAAAGGATACTGCTAATTAAGTAATCATAATTGTTTGCATGTGCTATATCTAATTAACTTTTTATATCTCTTTAAGTTTTTCCTTTAGGACCAATAGCATTCAAGTAGCATTAGCCAAAGGAACATTTAGACCATTTCTTGGAATATTGTTTTCCAATAAAGTAGATTTCTATGAAAACACTTGGAAAGTTTAATCAGAGTAAGTGCCTTTTCATTACAGTTACTTTGGAAGACACTACGTTTGCTCTTGAGGAAATGGATTAACATTAGGTTAGGGTTAAGTAAGCCTTTAAAATGTGTTTATGTAAATTAAGTTTAGAAAATAGCTACAATTTTAATGCCTAAATGAATTATATTGATTTTTTTATGTATATGATTTAAAGAATGCTGTATATGCATCCAGGAAGATATGTAAATACGTTTGATCTTGATGGTGAAAGAAGGCTTGACTTCTCTTCTTCAATGTTTGCTTTATTTAAAAAAAAGTACATTCAAGCCAGGCATGGTGGTGCACACCTATAATCCCAGAGACTTGGGAGGCAGAGGCAGGAGGATGGTAAGTTTGAGACCAGGGGCAGTCTGTGTAATTTAGCAAAACCCTGTCACAAAAAGGTAAAAAAAAAAAATGGCCTGAGGGTGCACGTCAGTGGTACAGCATTTCCAAAGCATGCAAGCACGAGGCCCTGGGTTCAACCCCCAGTACCACCACAAAAAATAAATAAATAAATAAATTCAAAATAGTCCACCTTTACAAATAAATCTTATTATCTATCTCTCTTCAAAGAAATATAAAAGTATTATTGCATCATCAAACAATAGCTTGTAAAACTATTTCAATTCTTAAGAGTTTTAAAATGTTGTCATTAGATCTTAAAATTTATAAATTATATAGTATTTTACACTGAATAACAATGTAGAAAACTGTTTATCAGACTAGAATGTTAGATTTGATTGTTGACATAATCAAATCAATAGCATGATAACACTGTTTGCTTTCTAGATGATGTTTTTTTATAGCTGCGCTTCTGCACTGAATTACCTGGAATTTTACTAAGAATTCACTGATAGTTCAACTATAATACTGATAGTTCAATTAATTACAATGAAGTTTACTATGTTCAAAGTTTTGTGCTACATGTCTTGACAGAGATCATTATACCTATTACAAATATCTTATCAAATTATTTTATTACCATAATTTTACAGATGAGAAACCTGAAAGTGAAATGTTAAGTAATATTCTTAAGTCAAGGAACTAGTAGATGACAAATCCTAGAAATCAACTCAGACCTCCCAAAGTAAACCTTACCAGCTACATCAAATAGTGATTCTCCAACTAAAGTTTCATTTCTTGAAGAAATTGCAGCCATTGTTTTCCTATTTATTGAAAATAGTGAAGATACTTTTGAATACATTACTACAGATCTTTTTGTACAAAGGTTGTGGTTACTTAAAGATATTCATAGAACTATTGCCAGTCATTTTGAACCTGGGTGCTCTCTGTTTTGAGCAAGAGAAAATAGGAAAAACAATCCTATACTAGTTTTGTGGACCAGTTCCTATCTTCCGGAGCCTCTCTTAGGGAGTAATGGGCTGGTATATAACAATTCTGAGTACCCTGAGACCAGTATGATAGAGAGATCATCGATAGCTGTGCCACCCACTAGTTCTGAGCCCAGCCTTTCCACTCTCACTACTAAGACTTCAGAGTACTGTTAAAGCCATTTTGGACCATCTTGAGTAGCCTATCTTACTGCTGAATTGGAGCAAATGACTTTACTTCAAATCAAATGATATACAAAAAGCACTTAGCTGAACTCTGTCCAAATCCATGATCTGCATAATTGTGAGATATAAGTTGCTCTTGATTTAGAGAGAGAGAGATCCTAGACCCTCAATACTGCAGAAATAACAAAAATAAAAGAAAGAATTATCTAAAAGCATAAGTAATAATTTATATTTACATATGATTTTCAGCATTTCCATATAATTTTAACTACTACATAGAAACTGCATTTAATGCAATTCAAGTTCAACTCATTTTAACATGAAATTGATATTGAATCATTGGTTTTTAAAAATATATTTTCAGCATTGGATGAGTTTATTTCTTCATGTGAAAAGACTACAAAATTTCATCACTAATATATTGTCACTTCTGTGGACTTTTTAAAATTTTACATATAAAAGATGCAGGAAGTCAGGAAAAATATCTGGGAAAAGTTAAAAGCATCCAAATTTACATATGTACTAAAATATTTAGAACGCCAGTTGTAATGAGCCAAAGTTTATGGTGATTAAGTACAAACTGTAAATCACAGAACTGTTCATTATCAGTATGCTATTTTTCACCCAAACCTTTTCATAGCTTTAGAGCTGCTTTGAATTTTCTGTTTTGTAGTTTATGGAACTGATTTCTGATTGCTCAGTTTCCATTACATACATATTCAGATGCATAATTATTACATTTCAGAACAATTGTGCAAGATATTCTAAAATGCAACTATAATTATGCATGGTATGCAGAATTATAAATCATATTTAGACCAAATAAAAAATAAGCAATATGGTAATTAATGTGAAACTTTCTCTTGACATTACGATAAACCTGGTTCCTGCACAAACTCCAGAAGGGATAGATTACCTTAGGGGGTGAAAAAAATCATAAAAAGTGTAATTCACTAGAAAGCAGTAATTGATGAGATTGTTTATACTATTAGATTTATGGAAAGCTTTAAGTCTTTATTGGACAAATGCATGTTTAGAAAATATGCAATTATAATTTCCAACATGAATAGCAAGATGGAATATGCCTATGTTATATATCAGTATTGAAAAATAATTTAGAAGGTCATATTGTTATTGTTGTTTGGTGGTTGATTTTGTGTTGTACAGCATAATAATGTAAAGACTATGTATTTTACAAAAGCATAATGATTCTTAGATAAATTAGCAGTGTGCCTTATTTATGGAGTAGTTATATTTCTTCACATTTCTGTACAAAATGATACAGGATTTTTTCACTTAAAACTTATTTTGGACATTCCAGAAGATATGGCTATTTACATAAATTCTTGTTATAGATTGGCAATATTTAAACATTTATTTCATATTGAGTCATGTGCTCATGATTCTTTGTTTTTTTCTATATCTAAATTTTCTAAGTTCAAGAATATTTTTGGAGTATGAATTTCTATGCCATTTTATATAACTCACTGTTGAATGAACTTTCAGCTCTTGAAATTAAAGCAATAAATTTTTAGTGAGTTGATCTGTAACCAAGTTATAAAGTTGTGAATAATAATATAGACAGGTTTACCACTCCTCACTCTATCTCCTAGCCATTTCAATAGGTCTTGCATACTGATGGCTTGCCAACATTTCCAATTCTCATCTCTCTCCTGATATTCAGATCTCCTTTTACCCCTGGTTCTGATACATTTTCTCTTGAAAATGTTTTAAAGCAACCTCACATACAACATGCCAATATGAAACTCATTTTGTTGTCCACATACTTCTTCTAACTTGTCAATTGTTCTTTCTCCATTCCCACCAACACTGGCAGTCTACCATGTAATCATTTCTTCCTGACTGAGTAATAGCAGATGCCTTTTATCTCACTGTCCTGGTCAGAGTTGTGTTCTTGTACATCGTAGTCTTTAATTAGAATTGTTCTCATTCCTAAACATGATCCTTTGTCTCTAAGAATAATTCTTTGGAATGCTCATTACTTCTTTCAATGACATACCTATTCATTATTTAAGATTCAGCTCACTTTTCATACAAGAATAGCATTCCCTAAAAGGGGGGAAATTAATTACTTTCTCCATTTTATTCTTAGAGGATTTAACAAATGTCATTTGTATAATGCTGTTTGCAATAAGATAGTATTGAATATAGAGATTGTTTTCATTACAATTATTTACATATATAGACTTCAAGATCAAACAAGTCTGGGTTTAAATCATAATTCTCTCACATATTTGCCCTTTGGAAACATACTTCACATTTCTAAACACTTTAGTCTCTTCCTGTGCAATATAGTTAATATCTTTCTGAGAGTATTTTTAGGATTAAGTAACAAAATACACACAAATAATGACAAAATCCATCAGGTAGTAAGGCCTCAAAAATGGCAGTTGGAGTCATGAATTGTATTATAGTTACTCTGTGTGTGTTTTTCTTAAACTTCTAAGAGCATAAACTATATCTTGCTATTTATTGTATCAAGTACATTGCTTGGCATGTAATAGGAGACACTATAAATCTACATTCAATGACTAAGTATTATACTCGCTAAGACTATAATTTAGAGTTCAAAGTGCTAGCTGCAATTCTTATCAATGAGAACATGCTTTCCCACAATAATTTGATTCAATTAAATGATGTGTTTTAATATTACTATTAAAAACAGAAGAAATAAAATTCAGAAAGCTTTCTTATGTCATGATTGAGCATATAGACTTTAAATGAATATGGAGTGCTATTAAAATATTTTTCAAGTGGGAAAATATTCACATAAAGTGGAAGAACAATTTCTTGTCTCTGAGTTAAAGATGATGAATTATTTTCCAAGAATTAGTCATTTTTCTCCTAAGTATGTCTAAAAATTATATTATTGGGGGGATCTCAACAAATTATCTCCATAAAATATGCTTATAACTTCTCCATAAGTACTAGAACAAAACATTCTGATCATTTTTATTGCATTGTTTTTTGTTTCATTTCTGTCTAGGGTATCTGTTTTTAATCTGCATCCTTAAAGTTGCCCTATAAATTACTTTATTCTTCTACCAGAGTATCTCATAATTTTTTCAATATTTTATTTCTCCATGTACACTATAAGGAAATCATTGGATAGAATGAAATACCCTTAGGGAAGAATATAAGTGTATAATTAATCAATATTCTACAGGCACAGCATTGTAAAAGACATTATTTTAGTACTTTAGTTGTGAATATTAAGTGAAGCAGTACACATAAAATGAGATGTTTTTATCAATGGTACAATCTTCATGTGTTAATGTGGTAGCAATATACAATAATATTTGACTACATGTTGACATATGTTATACAGAATGACTATCAAAAAAGGAGAAAGGAAAAATAATCAATGAGAATATAGCCCATAATTGCATATGATTATCATTGCATGTTAATTAAATTTTTCTACTTTTTTCTTTTCTTCTTTAATTCATAATGTTCTGTAAAATGTGTAAGGTGATGAATATGTAAACAAAACTAAATTAGTAGTTGCATAATGGATGTAGCAAATGACTTATTACTCTGTACCCCACCAACACTTGTAAATATAAAAAAAGAACAAAGAATCACAATGTAGCGATTTCAGAGAACAATTTTAAGTCCATTCCATTTCATCCATCCTGTAATGTGTCTGGATCAGCAAGAGATACTTATGCACACTGAGGAGTAGGTGAGAGCAGTACTAGGCTAGCATTCTCTGAACATACCATACCTCTCATTAGAGACCATATTATTCCATTTCTTTCAAAAGTATAATCCTTGTTCCCATACCCATCATCCTTATTGTAACTGGAGGGCTTGTATTCCATATTACCCTTCTTAGTATTGGATAAATTACATTAAATATTAACTTAAATAATGTCTGCAAATGTATATTCTGTACCTTAATTTGTTGTTTCTTAGGTATCTAATGATTCTCTACTTATTTATCTATCTATATATGTATGTTAAGTAAATCATAATTTAAAAAAATTTATGTCAATCCAAAGGGATTCAAAAATAAAAGAATTTTAATCAGATGTTCTGAAGAATCCGGGAAAAATTTATTAATATCTATACTATCTATTAGGGGCTGGGATTTAGCTCAGTTGGTAGAGTGCTGCACTGCAGTCTCTGAGGTCCAGAGCTCAATTCCCAGCACCGCAAAAATGGGAGACGGGCCTGGCAATCCACTCCCAAGGCAATCCCAAAACAGTCAGCCATTGAAAACCCTATGAGGGTCGCTTTGAGTCGGATACTGACTCGATGGCACCTAACAACAACAACAACAACAAATGGTTTTAATGTGGAACCTGATGAAAATCGCTAATCAAGCCCCCCAGAAGCTCCATCTTCTTTCTCACTTTCCCACCATTCCATTTCTAAAATATAAACTTCCTCCATTTGATGTGAGTCTCATACTCATGACCTTGCCCTATTGATTTCTTCCTGTTAAATGCCACTCTAATTTCATTCCATGTTTTCCTGCCTCATCAGGTTATTGGCTTGATAATTAAATATTCCAATTCATTGTGAAGCACTAATATGAATATGAATTTTAGTCATTCCATCGGAACTATGTAGAAGTACTTTAACTTTGTTGGAGCATTCTACATTCCCTCAATTTTTCTACATAAGGTTGATGTAATAATGTAGTTTTCTACATAAGGTTGATGTAATGTAGTTAATAATGAAAACTACTTGCCCTGCTCCCATTATGAACACAAAACTATACTGGAAAGAGATTATTAAGTAAAGATGACATGAGAATAATTAAGGTGACTATCAGGAGAAGCAAGTAAACTGAGAATTAAGGTAGTGCAATAAATAATGTTTTTATCACTATGAGTATTTTCAAACTATGGGACTACTTACTTAAAATCATTTCTGATTACCTATGTCGTGAATTGTATTATGTTGGATAAAATTACCAATATGCACAGTTTATTTCCATAAGGAATGTAGATGTCTTATAGAAAAATACAAATTTTTAAAGTGCATGTAAATTTATAAGATAGAAGTGCCAGAAAGTCAAAATGTGTTATATAAACTAAAGGTTAAATAATATTCCTTAACTAATTAGGTTGATAAAATTATCCATAATGAAAAGTGATGGATAATGAATTTCAAGAAATGTATAGGAATTATCACTCCCATTAAAGAAATAAAAATATAAACAAATAAGTTAATCTTTTTATGAAATTTTTTCAAGTATTCCATTATAAAGAGTAGAATTGCATGACACTATTTTACTAGTAATTATAAACACTACATTTTAAACTTTAGTGCATGTTAGAAAGAATGACTGATAATTTTAAGGGGATTTGATGATGAATAATATAACAACAGTTTTTTGCCCCATGCTAATACTTATTGGGAAAGAGGTTATGGAAATAATTAACCTAGTATTTTTCCCCTAGTGTCAAGGAAATAGATTAGTTGTTAACTGAATATATAACTACGTATAGAAATAAGATAATACCTTTGAAATAGAGAGGTATACATCAGGGTTCCATAGATTTAAGACAATGTTCTATGAAATAGAACCATTTTTCTTCCAATTCCTAATTCATCAAATTACTTTTATCAAGAAATATTCTTTTTTATAAAGGAAAAGCAGTGTTTATGGAATTCCTATTGGGTATCAGACACTGTATATTCTGTTTTTTCTTCACAATAACCTTCAAAAGAAGCCATACAATGTATATACTATTTTCTACATATATATAAAGATGGAAATTGATCAAACAAGTATGTTTTTTTTGCTACGTGATACCCTATTTTTTCCAGAATAGATAGCTATTCATTGAACTCAAATAAAAAGTTAATCATATCAAAACAACATATTTAGTACCAAGACAAAATGTAAAAGACATCTAGATTTAAATCCACAATTTAAAAACAATATTTCATCAGTCTTCTTAGTATGAGACCTAACAACAAAAGCAACTGCATGAGAATAAAGTTGATATGAGTCAAGTTTGGGATATTCAGAAAAATTTTCATGAGAAATGAAATGATGATGTCACCAAGAATGTGGATTCAAAGTTAAAGTCCCTACTTTTAAATATTGGCCCAGGTATAATTAGTAGTGCACCTAGAGTATGCCACTTATCCCTCTATTTCTACAGGGATGAAATGGGGATTGTATATACATTTAATTTTCTGATTTGTTGGGAGAGAAGTGTTTAAATGAATTAATGTAAATAAAGTCCTTGAAAAGTGCTGAGAACACACTAAGTCACAAATATATATTATCTATTATTATGAAATGTGCAAAGCTACATTACGTATTTTGTTTTACCTATAGTTACATCTATAAGCATGTGCTTGTTGTTGTTGTTAGGTGCCATCAAGTCAGGTCTGACTAAGTGATGTTCACAGGGTTTTCAACAGCGGATTTTTTTGTAACTGCTCTGGAGTGGATTGCCGTATCTTTCTCCTGTTTTTGGAGTGCTGGGGATCAAACCTAGGGCCTCAGAGACTACAGCATGCACTCTACCAACTGAGCTAAATCCCAGTGCCAGAACTTGTAGTTAGTTAAGTTCAATTGCCAATCTTCTTCTCACAAGGATTTACAGAGTTCACTGTTCAGAATTAACCCAGGCCTTCTTTTCCTGCCTATGACAAGACACTGTACTGTTTTATTTACTCAATTTGAATCACATTATCTTGTCACATTGCATTGATCTGATATTATCTGTTGATTAATATCATGTTTCTGTCTCTACAGATAAAGTGGCTGTCAACCTTTGAAAGCCTTGATACTACAACTTATTTTGAAGTCTAATCCATGAATTTGTGACTATGAGCTGGTATATTTATGTCTACTCTGTTTTAATCCTTACAAATAACTGGTCATTACGTATATACTGCTTTTGTAGATAAGGAAATTGGATATTTAAGTAAACAACTATGATCAAATCATACAGCTCATTAAATGTCTGAGTCAGATTTCAAACTCAGACAAACCTGTCCAGTCTCAAAGTCGCTTGCTCTGTGCGATTTATCTTTCCAGGATTTCTCTGGATGATATAATTTCCAACTATGTTGTTCTTAGTTTGTTCTCTATTCCATTCCCACGTCCCCCTCCCAGCTTTCACATTTAATTTTGGTTATCAATTGATGTAAACATTTCAGCTATACAAATAGTTTGGCTTACATTTTCATTTTATCTACAGACAGTATTGTCTATCACTTCTCTGCAATATGTAGACATGGAACTATAATTTCTACCTAATTTAATTAACAAGAATTATTTGCAGAGAGTTATCAAGGGCTTCTGAGATCATTTGATTAAGAGATGTGTAGAGAAACAAAGGCTATTAGTTTTGTTGAGATATATGCATATGTGAGATCTTGACTTCAAATTATTTATTTACTTTTATCATCTATTGTTCAAATCTGCCTTAAAAGGCAGCATAGAATAATTCAGGTCAAAACTTCTGAGGCCAGACTATGTGGATGAGTAAATTTTCAAACTGTCATGAATGTGTGATCATGAGTAAATTATCTGAACTCTTCATATTGCAAGTGGAAGTCATGAGAGTATTATCTCATAGGGTGTTGGGAGGTATACTAATACATGAAAAATGCCTAGAACAGAGCCTGACATATAGTGAGCACTCTACTAAATGTTAGCAATTTTTATTATGTAGCTGTAGTAGTTTAAAACCCCAATTGTCTTTGCCACTCCTCATTGAGCAGGATAGTCTAGGTCTACTCACTCTACATCTGAATGGGCTAGTGTATTGCCAAGGTGACACCACACCATGTGACTCCCTTATTGAGGTCATTAATGACTATATAGCCTTTTCTGTCTTTCTGGGAATACTTTATCTTAGAGCCCTTTGTAAACTCTTATAAAAAAATCCAGATAAAAAATCTAGCCAGTCTGAGAATTCCATTCTGGAGAATAGGGAAAGAGAACAATGACCAATAAGAATCACTGCTATTCAAGTCTTCATAGTTTAGGCCTCAGAAATCACAAATCATCAGGAGGCAGAGCAGGAGAATCACAAGACCAGAGGCAGTCAGCGTAACTCAGTGAGACCCTGTCTCAAAAACTGAAAAAAGGGGCTGGGGTGCAGCTCAGTGGTCCAGCACTTGCAGAGCATTGAAGTGTGAGGCCCTGGGTTCAACCCTTGTACCACAAAAAAAAAAAAAAAAAAAAATAACCAGAAAGAAAGAAATCACAAATCAGAGACTCCCCATGCCTAAATTCTCAATTCACAGTATTTACAAACATCATAAAATAGTTGTTTAATGCCATTCAATTTCATTAATAGATAACTGAAAATTTGCCTATTTATTTTTGCACACATATTAGTATTACTAATACAGTTTTTCCTTTGTACTTGGGAAAATCATTATATTTTAGTGCTCTTTCATTACTACCTTATTGTCATTCTCCTTCCAATGGTTCCCTTTCAACTCATAAAGTTGAGTACAACTCAGTTGAAATCAAGAATCTGATTTCCTAGATTTGCACTTTGATTAGGGAGTATTTTTATTCAAAAATTATATAAATATTAACAATTTGACAGTTGCAAGTTTCTACTAGTAATAAAAAGGACAATTTTCCATTAATCTATGAAGCCAGCATCATACTAAATTGTGAAAGATGACTTTCTGTCTAAAAATAACACGTGAATATTCTCTTTCATCACTGGTGTTCAACATTGTATTGATATGCAAGTAAGATAGGTATGCACTATGCATGGAAAACAACAGAAATAAAAGACATGTAAATAAGAAAAGAGAAGGGGCATAACTACATCTATTTGTAGAAGGCATTGATATCTACTTGAATAATCACAAAGCATCTAAAAGAGCCTCCTGAAACTTTAAAAGTGTGTGATTCATTTTATGACAATAATAACTCAATAAAACATAGAAAATGCAAGTTAAATCATGTTAACTTACAGTATGGAATATTTGACAGTAATCCTTTAAATATTAAAAGATATCATTCTACAAAGCCAGTATTATCCTGATACCAGAACCAGATGGTGGTACAACACAAAAAGAAATTTATAGGATAATTTCTTTGATGAACATTGATGCAAAAATCCTAAATAGAATCTTTGCAAACTGAATTAAACATTAAACATTAAAGAAATCAGACATCACAATCAAGTTGTATTCATTCCAGGAATGAAAGGATGGTTCAATATACACAAACCTATAAACATAATTCAGCATACTAACAGAATCAAGGACAAAACCCATCTAATTATCTTCATGGAAGCAGAAAAATGCCTCTGAAAAAAGTTAACATCCCTTCTTGATACAAGCACTGAGGAAACTAGGACTAGAATGATCATATCTAAGATACTATAAGATGTATGTATAAGCAATGACTTTCTGAATAAGACTATAATGTTGTTGTTGTTGTTAGGTAACGTCAACTATGATAGCTCAGGAAAAAAGAGCAAGAGCTGAAAAACCAGACTGCATCAAATTTAAAAACCTCTGTACAACTAAAGAAATAACAGAATGAAAAGACAGTCTATAGAACATGAGAAAATCTTTGCCAGCTATACACTTCACAGGGTGTTGTTGTTGTTGTTGTTGTTATTGTTGTTGTTGTTAGGTGCTGTCAACTTGGTATCCGACTCATAGTGACCCTATGTACAACAGGTGAAACAGTATTATTACAATTTCTCTGCTATTCATAGGGCTTTCAATGGCAGATTGTTTGGGGAGAGTGAGTTGCCAGGTCCTTCTCCCAAGTCTACAGCACTTGGTATTCCCAGGCAGTCTCCAATCCAAGTACTAACCAGGCCCAACCCTGCTTAGCTCCCAAGATCTGATGAGAATGAATGCCACAATGGTATGACTGCAGGCTCACAGGGGATTACTATCTACCATATACTAAGAATGCAAACATTTAAACAAAAAATCAAATCATCTATTCAATCAATGGGCAATGGAAAAAAACATTTTCAAAATGAGGCTAATAAATGCATGAAAAAAATTTCCATATCTTTGGCCATCAGGGAACTATACATCAAAACTACATTGAGAGTTGGGTGCAGTGGGCCACACTTCTAATCCCAGTAACTTGGGAGGCTAAGGCAGGAGGATTGCAAATTTGAGCTCAAAGGTAGCCTGTGTAAATTAATGAGAATCTGTCTCAAGATAAAAGAGTCAAATGGGATGAGGGAGCAGCACAGTGATAACATGATTGCAAAGCAAGCATGAGGCCTTGGGTTTAACTCTTAATACCTTAAAAAAATAAAATTCAAATTCAAAACCTACATTGAGTTTCCATCACATCTCTTTAGAATACCTATCATTAAGAATGCAACAAATATAAGCCGGGTGCCGTGGCACACACCTGTAATCCCAGTGGCTCGGGAGGTGGAGGCAGGAGGATTCCAAGTTTGAGACCAGAGGCAGTCTGTGTAACTTAGCAAGACCCTGTCTCAAAAAAAGTAAAAAAACGGGCTGGGGGTGCAGCTCAGTGGCCCAGCACTTGCAAAGCATGCAAGCACAAGGCCATGGGTTCAACCTCTAGTAAAAAAAAAAAAAAAAAAAAAAAAAAAAAAAAAAAAAAAAAAAAAAAAAAAAAAAAAAAAAAAAAAAAAAAGAATGCAACAAATATTAGTGAGGATGTCAGGAGAAAAAGGATCCCATATTCACTTCTGGTGGAAATATAACTTAGTCCAGACAGCATCAAAATTAGTATTGAGGCTCCTCAAAAAGCTAAACTAGAACTTCCATATAATCTAGGCACACCACTTCTTGGTATTCATCTAAAAGAATAAGTCATCTTATTATAGAGATATCTACCTATCCATGTTTATGGCAGCAATAGTCGTGATAGCTAAATTATATATTCAGCATTACTGCCAACTAACAGATGAATAATATGAATTATTATATGAACAGAATATGAACAGATGAATAAGAAAAATATTGAGATTATCCAATATTTGCTTTTCTTGTTTCTACAATCAACATCCACAGAAGCAGCAGTCAACAAATCAAAATATGCATTGCATTGGAAAAAGCTGTTGCAAAAGACCTCATTAAAATATTGAAAAGTAAAGATGTCACATCAAAGATAAAGGTGCACCTGACTCATCACATTTGCTTGTGATAGCTGGAAGTTGAATAAGGTAGAAAGGAGATTGACACTTTTGAATTATGGTGCTGGAGATGAATATAGAACATACTATAGACTGCAAAAAGAACCAACATACCTGTCCTAGAAGAAATACAACTAGAGTGCTCCTTGAAAGCAAGGATGGCTAGACTGTCTTATGTGGTTTGGACATGTTGTGAGGAAGTACCAATCCCTGTACTAAACAATGACTTTGAGATCATCAAGAGACCACACATGTGATTGTTGTTAGGTGCCGTCAAGTCGGTATCCAACTCATAGTGACCCTCTGTACAACAGGGGAAACACTATTGTCAGTGCTTCTCTGCTCTGCATAGGGTTTTCAATGGCAGATTGATTTTTGGGAGGGGGTTGCCAGGTCCTTCTCCCAAGCCTCCAGCTTCTGGTGTTCCCAGGCAGTCTCCCATCCAGGTACTAACCAGGCCCGACCCTGCTTAGCTTCCGAGATCTGAGGGGATCGGATGCCACAGGGCTATAGCTGTAGGCACACATGTGATAGTGGTCTAATAAAATTATAATGCAACTAAAAAATTCCTATTGCCTAGTGAGGTGGTAACAGCACAGTGCAATTCACTACACACATGTTCCTAGCATTACTAGATTGTTACTAGATTACTGGTATAAACAAACCTACTTTATCAATAGTCATAAAAGTATAGCACTTATGAGCTCATATAATTATGTGCAGAATATTATGCTTGATAATGATGATAAATGGTTATTTTATTGGCTTATGTGTTTACTCTAGAATATTTTTTCATCTTACTATGATTCAGACAGGTCTCAATGTCATCTAACATTTTAATCATTATTTTAGATTATATTTCTATTTATTAAAAAAAAGAAGAGTATATCATGTTAAGCTGACAGTAACATCATACACTTCATGTTGAATGTGTCTCTTGATTGCATCAGGAAGTCAAGTCATGTTGTTGACCTATGCTATCTAGGTTTGTGTGCATACATTCTATGATATTTGTATAGCAACAAAATAGTCTAGCAATGCATTTCTCAGAATGTGTATTGTTGTTAAATGACATGTGACTGCATTTAGATAGTAATCTCACTCTGCAATTTTCTTTTTCTTTAACTCACTTTTTCATTCCCTCATCATGAATATCTTCTTTGACTCAGAGCTTACAGAAGCAACAAGTTCCCTAGTAATTATACTGTTTTATCATTTCAAGATGGTGAAAGTAAAAATTTGAGATGATGTCAATGGGAGACTTATTAAACTTGTGATAAGCACCAGAAATTGCTGTCAGGAGTCTACCTAAAGGTGAATAAACAATACGTGGATTAGCAAACACTATGATGAAGATTTTCATGATCATCCTTCCTTCACCTAAACCATGTAGATGTTACCCTGTATTATGATAGTACTGATAAAGCCAGATTTATCATATTTCTACTATTTTTGGTCCACATTTTTGTATAAGCTGATAGAATCTACAGGAAGTATGTGCCTAAAACCTAAAGCTTGGATGACTTTGTTTCACCATCAAGTAAAAACTGCCCAGAAAAACTTAGTATCCTTGATACTATATATAGTCCCAGTACTTGTTCATCTTTATTTTAACTACCTTGTCAATATATCTTGTCTTTTACTCTCCAAATCAATCACCTATGTATTCATACATGTATTCATCCATCTATTAATATTCATTAATTGTATAAGGTAATAGCCATGAAGAACATATCTCTGTGTATGTAAATTTAATTTTGACAGCAGCATTCCTCCTCTGTGGTGTTATTTAGAAGGACAAAGTTTAATTTTCTGGGAAAAAATATAAACAATAAAGCCTACCTCCCAGATGACAGATTGTCATTTTAAAATCAAAATTTAATTAATTTAATTTTTATGCTAATGAACTATTATCCTAGAAAGAGCCAAGGTGTTTAATTCATTAAGATTTTATAATGCTGCAATTTATAATACATTTCTTCTAAGCAACTCTGAAGAAGTGAAATGAACACTCATTAAAGGTTATTCTGAGGAAACAATAATACCACACATTATGTTGTACTGAACTGCATTGATAATCAGAACCCACCCTTCCAGTAAATTAGAACACTCTGTGCTATTATGAGAATATGTGTAAATCTTCATGTCAGGATGCTTAGAGAGAAGCCAGAAAATAACAAATATCACTTGTCTTCAACCAGACAAATTCAAGATCAGAAAAGGCCAACTGAGTGAAATAAGCACTCATGGCAGCAATCAAAGAACTTATGAAAGAGCATAAACCTTTGAAGTTCAAGATGTGCTACATTACAATGACATTATTTGAAAGCATTCAAATTAGGTACAGTTCCTCTCTGGACTGAACCAAATAAATTTTTATCAGGAGCCTCAACTAATTTTCATGCACATTAAAAATTGAGAAGCACTGTTATGGAAACTAAGACTGAGACTGATGGTATCCCAGTAATAACAGATGTAACATTCACAAGGAGTAATTGAAGAAATATTATTGCAGAAACTTGTTGTAGGCTGAATTGTGTGCTCCCTACCAGATTTATATATCAAAGCTTCAACCTCCAATACCTCATAATAAGTCCATATTCTGACATTGTTGTTGTTGTTGTTAGGTGCTGTCGAGTCGGTATCCGACTCATAGCGACCCTCTGTACAACAGGGGAAACACTATTGTCAGTGCTTCTCTGCTCTGCATAGGGTTTTCAATGGCAGATAGATTTTTTGGGAGGGGGTTGCCAGGTCCTTCTCCCAAGCCTACAGCTTCTGGTATTCCCAGGCGGTCTCCCATCCAGGTACTAACCAGGCCCGACCCTGCTTAGCTTCCGAGATCTGACGGGATCGGATGCCACAGGGCTACAGCTGCAGGCATATTCTGACATAGCACCTTTAAAAAGGGAGTAAGGTTAAAATGAACTTCTTATTGGGTCCTAATAAAATTTGCCCCCACATGCCTGTCAGTTTTCTGTGCTGTTAGGGCTTTCAATGTACTGTGATGCTGAAAGCTATGGTACTGTATTACAGATAACAGCAAGGTCACATATGGTGGACAGGTTTCAACTGAGCCTCCAGATGGGCAAGCTAGGGAACAGGACCTGGCAGCCCACTTCAGAAAAAATTAGCCCTATTAGTAGTAGAGACACACTATCAGATATAGAGCCAGAAAATGAGCCCCCAGGTTAGAAGGCACTCAAAATATGACTGGGGAAGAGTTGTCTCCCTAATGTAGAGTCTACCTTAATGAGAGGTATGGAGTGAAGCCCCAGGGACCTTCATCTGCTGATGTGACATGATTCAAAATGAGGAGGAACAACTGTAAACACCCATTAGTAATTGGAATGTGGAAGGTATATAATATGAATCCAGGAAACTTAGAAATCATCAAAAAGGAAATGGAGCACATCAACGTCAACATTCTAGGCATCAGTGAGCTAAAATGGACTGGCATGGGCCATTTTGAATCAGATAACCATATGGTCTGCTATGCTGGGAATGACAAAGAGAAATGGGATTGCATTCATCATCAAAAAAGACATCTCAAGATCTGTCCTGAATTACAAAGCTATCAGTAATAGAATAATATCCATATGCCTACAAGGAAGACTAGTCAATATGACTATTATTCACATTTATGCCCCCATCACTAAGGCCACAAATGAAGATAGGGAAGATTTTTATCAGCTTTTGCATCTGAAATTGATTGAACATGCAATGAGGATGCACTGATAATTACTGGTGACTGGAATGCAAAATTTGGAAACAAAGAAAAAGGCTCAGTAGTTGGAAAATATGGCCTAGGTGATAGAAATGATGTTGGAGGTTGCATAATAGAATTTTTCCAGACCAATGACCTTTTCATTGCAAACACATATTTTCACCAACAAGAAAAACTATACACATGAAATTCACCGGATGGAGCATACAGGAACCAAATTTACTACTTTTGTGGAAACAGGCAATGGAAAAGCTCAATATCAAAAGTCAGAACAAGATCAGGTACTGATTGTGGATCAGACCATTAATTAAGTTCAGAGACCACTTCAAGTACAGATTTGATGTGTTAGACACTAATGACAGAAGACCAAATGAGTTGTGTCATGACATCAAAGACATCATTCATGAGGAAAGCAAAAGGTGATTAAAAAGACAGGGGAAAAAAGGAAAAAATTATATGTCAAAAGAGACTCTGAAACTTGCCCTTGAGTGTCAAGCAGCCAAAGTAAAAGGAAGACATGAGAGAGTTAAGAAACTAGACAGATTTCAAAAGGCAACTCAAGACAAAATCAAATATTATAATGAAATGGGCAAAGAGCTGGAGATAGAAAACAAAAAGAGAAGAGAAAGCTCTTTTCATTCAAGCTTAAGGAACTAAAGAAAAAGTCAAGCCTTGAGTGTCAATAATGAATGATTATACAAGGAAAATACTAAATAATGTAGGAAACATCAACAAAAGATGGAAGGAATACACAGAGTCATTACACCAAAAAGAATTGGTGGATAAGCAACCATTTCAAGAGGCTGCATATGATCAGAAATGAATGGTACTGAAGGATGAAGTTGAAGCTACCTAGAAGGAATTGGCAAAATACAAGGCTCCAGGAACTAGTGGGATAGCAGTAGAGATGTTTCAACAAACAGATGCAGCATTGGAGGTGCTAACTTGTTTTTGCCAAGAGATTTGTAAACAGCTACTTGTACAACTGACTGGAAGAGATATATATCTGTGCCTATTCCCAAGAAATGGTATCCAAAAGAATGTGGAAATTATTGAATGGTATCATTACTATCACACACAAGCAAAGCTTTGCTAAAGATCATTCAAAAGCAACTGCAGCAGTATATAAACAGTGCACTGCCAGAAAATCCAGGTGGATTCGAAGAAGATATGGAACCAGAGACTTCATTGCTGATGTCAAATGGATATTAGCCAAAAGCAGAGAATATCAGAAAGGTATCTATCTCTGTTTCATTGACAACGCAAAGGCATTTGACTGTGTGGATTATAACAATTTATAGATAACATGGCAAAGAATGAGAATACCAGAGCCTTATTGTACTCATGAGGAATCTGTACATGGACCAGGAGGTAGTCATTCAAACAGGACAAAGAAACACTGCCTGCTTTAAAGTTGAAAAAGGTGTGCATCAGGGCTGTATCCTTTCACCATACCTCTTCAATCTCTATGCTGAGCAAATAATATGAGAAGTTGAACTTTATGAAGAAGAATGCAACATCATGTTTGGAGTCAGACTCATTAACAACCTGCATTATGCAGATGACATAATTCTGCTGGCTGAATGTGAAGAGGATTTGAAACATTTACTGAGGAAAATCAAAGAATACAGTCTTCAGTATGGAATGTGCCTCAAAATTAATAAAACAAAAATCCTTACAACTTCATGATAAATGGAGAAAAGACTGAAGCTGTCCAAGATTTTGCTTTAGTTGGTTTTACAACCAACACCCGTGCAAGCTGTTGTTGTTGTTATTAAGTGCCATCAGAAGCAGCAGTCAAAAAATCAAAAGACACATTGCATTGAGGAAAGCTGTTGCAAGAAGATCTCTTTAATGTGCTGAAAACTAAAGATGTCACATTGAAGATGAGGGTGCACCTGACTCATGTCATGGTATTTTCAGTGGCACTATATGCTTGTGAAAGCTGGACATTGAATAAGGGAGACAGGAGAACAATTGATGCTTTTGAATCACGGTATTGAACATGAATATTGAATATACCATAGACTACAAAAAGAACCAACAGATCTGTCCTAGGAGTGCAACAAGAGTGTTTCTTCAATACAGGGATACCTAGACTTCGTCTTATGTATTTTGGACATATGGTCAGGAGGGACCAATCCCTGGAGAAGGACATCATGCCTGGGAGAGTGGCAGGTAAAAGGAAGACCCTCAACTAGATGGATTGACACAGTGTTTGTAACAATGGGCTTAAACATAAAAATGATTGTCTGTCTGTCACAGAATCAAGGAGTGTTTTGTTCTGTTATACATAGGGTCACTATGAGTTGGACCCAACTCTATAGCACCTAACAACTAGAAGAACAATAAAATATGACTGATGTCTATATAAGATAAGGAAATTTGTTCACAGATAATTACAGTGGGAAGATCATGTGAAGACACAGGGAAAGATGGCTGGCCACCTGTAAGCCCAGGGACAGAGATCTAGAATAAAATAACCCTAATACTTTAATGCCAGACTTCTAGCCTCCCAAGTTATAAGAAAATATATTTTTTTAAAAATTGGACGTGCTTTTGTGGTACTGGGAGATTGTACTGAGGGCTTTACATATGCTTTACAAGTGTTCCCCAACCCCTTCTATAAATTTTTAATTTTGAGATAGAGCCTCACTAAATTGCACAGGCTGTCTTTGGCCTCAAACTCCAAATCCTGCCTCAGTCTCAATTGCTGGGGGTCATGGCATCCTGCTTAGAAAATAATTTTTTGTTATTTGAGCCACCCAGTCTGTGGTGATGTTTTGGCAGTCCTGGCAAACAAATTAAGGACTATTCCTAAAATTATGGACAAGGATAAGAGTGGTAGAACACTTCAGGACCATCTTAGACCTCTTACTCCTTCTAGGCATGTATGCAGCTGTAACTATAGAAAAAGGGAACCCTGTGGAAGCTGTGGTCTTCAAAAGTTCAATGAAGCTGCCAATAAATTGCAAGTTGTCAGAAAGTGATCATGGACAATAAATACCCAGACCACTTGTTACTTGAGTCCTTCAATTTTCTGCCATCTCCTCCTGGATAAATCCAATTGGCATCCAGAGGACAAGTATGTCCTGATGATATAATTTGTGTAAGTCAGCTCCCAAGAGTGAGGGAGAGAAGCAGCATAGACAATTGTAGGGGCTAGATTGGAAAGACAAGTAGAAATTATCCAAGAGATTTTTTTTATCTTTCTTCATTTCCTTTTTAGTTGCAGATCCTCATTTTTATTCAGAATAGGATACACCCAGATAAAAGACTATTTTCCTACAGCTTCTTGCATCTGTCTGTGTGACAACATATTATCATTTTTTGATATAAATTGAAATTTGATGAGACTTCAAGGCATGTTCAAAGAGATACGGCTAGCTTGCCTAAGCCTTTCATCCTTTTCTCTGCCTTGTTGCTGATGTCTGTAAAGAAGGTGTGCAGACTGATGTTCTAACAGCCATCTTGGATTGTGTAATGATCTTGCAGATAGAAGTCATTGTTGAAAGCATATATTTGGAAAGTACTAGGGTTTCTGACAACTGAAATCCCACAAAATCCATGCAGTAATATATAATAAATTTTATTGTACTTAAGCCACTGTTATTTTGTGTCTTATATTATATATAAGAGGTCCCTAACATGCAGCACCCAGATATGCCACTTTTGTAGGGGATTATTTTGAGCTGAAGGTGATTGATCATCGACAGATACAGGAAGACTTCTATGTCCTTTCCTTAGGTGCTTAAATAAAGAGCATAAATTTCCCTTTGAGGAAAATGCTGTCCCAGTACCTGGGAGAGAAGAGCAACTCTTATCATCAAAGATGAAGTGTTGACATAAAGATGAGTTTGCATAAACAGACTTTATAAAAATAGTCCTAATCTCATATAGAAAAAATACTATATAGTAAAAGATAGAGAAGACTTGGATGGGAAACTTAGATGGGAAGGGGGAGAGGGGGGAAACATAAAGGAGGGTAAGGGGTAACCTATATGAATAATGCTTATCAAATTGCATATATGAAAATTGTCACAATGAAAAGCATGTCAAAATGAATCACATTATGATGTACATTAAAAATTTCTAATAAAAAAACAATGAACAAACAAAAAACAAACAAAAAAAATAGTCCCAATCTTTCATCACTTCTCTCACATATATTCTAGTCACTCCCTCACAATTTATCATACCTTGAAGCCCCAACCTTCTTTCCTTTGTTAAAAAGATACACAAGCCCCTGAGTCTAACTGCTTCATGAGTTTCATTTCTTTTCTGTGAATTTGTGTGCATGTGAGTATTAATAAAATTATGTGCCTTCCCCTTGTTAATCTGGTTTGTTTTTGGACAGTTTAATGTGCAAGCCCACAAGAAGAGAGTCTAGAACAGAAGAAAAGATTTTTCTCCTCAATGATATAAACCCAGACTTAATTCAAACCATAGAGAAAGGTGAAATAAGAGTATTCAAGAAGCCAGTCATGGTGGCACACACCTGTAATCCCAGCGACTGGGCAGGCAGAGGAGGAGGAACGCAAGTTTGAGACCAGAGGCAGTCTGCATAATTTAGTGAGAATCTGTCTCAAAAAGTAAAAAAAATGCACTAGGGGTTCAGCTCAGTGGTACAACACTTGCAAAGCATGCAAGTGTGAGGCCCTTTGTTCAACCCCCAGGACAGAAAAAAAAAGAGAGTATTCAAGAAGACTTACAAAAATGATTGTATTAATTCTTAAAATAGAAGACCATCTCAGAAGGTTTTATGACTTAGAATAACTTCATTTGTCCTTTCTGTGTGACCTTGACAAAAATCAAAGAATTATTCTAAGTCTCAAGTTTCTTGTAAAATTAGTTTAGTAATAACATTCTGATATGGCCAAAGAATTACTCAGAGGGGTAAAGTATAAAGAAAATATGACTAAGAATTAGAGTAAAATGATAAACCCTAGTTCCTCAACTAACTAGAATTGGGTAGTTTATTGATTGATGATTGATTTTCTATCATAGACTAAGATGGATTAAATTAAAAATCTTTTGAGTTTTAACTAAGAATTTTTCTCGATTACATGTTATTATTTTAATCATTAAGTATTCTAACATGTTTAAACTAATATAAAAATACTAATTAGTATTTTTATACTAATTTTTATACTAATTAGTATATTTTAT